>NW_021011522.1:1807472-1821587 GCF_003987935.1 Bombyx mandarina
TGACTGAATCTTTCTTTAAAATTAAAACTAATTAGCTTGATGTAATCAAATGTGGATATAAGCGGTGTATCCTTGTCATCGCACATGTCCATTAGCGACTATGTTACCATTACTAGAGCTCCTACAAAGATAAAAAAGTGTGTGTGTCCGCTCCGACGCACGACTGGAGTTTACTGGATATAAAAAATTAAACGAAACAATACGAGAAATAGTTCTATATTACGACAACACGATACACTACAGATTATTAACAAATTAACGAGACACAAAACAAACGACTAACAAATATATGAAAATACAATAATGAGAGAAACGCGGATCAGTACGAGGCTTTGTGGCGGATGCGGCGCAGCAGCCCGGCGTCACCTGCATAACGCGGCGCGCGCGTTGGCTCTGATTGGCGTGCAGCATCACGCAATCAGGAGCCAATCAGGCGCATAACGCATTTCGTGTGAATGCTAGTACGATTTTGATTGGCGCGCGCACGCATCACGCAATCAGGAGCCAATCAGGCGCATAACGCATTTCGTGTGACATGCTAGTACGATTTTGGTCCCCATAATTTTCATACCCCGGGCCTATATATGTAAATCGATTCTAAAGGAGTAAACTCCAATAAAAATGATTCTTCTTCTGAGTCGGTCTCTTCATTGTTGAAAGTCGTGTCTAATTTGAAATGTAGACCACTCGATGCGCAATGCTTCCCCGCGTCTTCGTCCTGGGCGGTCTTTATATCCTCGGTTATTGGCAGGCTGGTATGAGCGTCTTTACCAGATCAGACCAGCGGGTAGGAGAGCGTCCGCGTGATCCTCTCCCGTCAACCTGACCAACTACCATCAGCTTCTCTAAGTTATCGGGGCGTCTACGAGCGATGTGGCCGAAGTAGATGAGAATACGATACAAAATAAGTTTTAATAAATTTTAATTAAAAATAGTGTAAGAAAAAATGATTTTATTGTAAAAAAGCGTGGGGTGCATGGTATCAGTAGTTATAAATATTTTATGAACAGATATGAGTAGAAGGGTTATTTTGATAACATCCTGAAAACCACCTCACGCTTTTTTACAGTAAAATCATTTTGTCTTACACTATTTTGAATTCAAATTTATTGGAGTTTACTCCTTTAGAATCGATTTACATATATAGGCCCGGGGTATGAAAATTATGGGGACCAAAATCGTACTAGCATGTCACACGAAATGCGTTATGAGCCTGATTGGCTCCTGATTGCGTGATGCGTGAGCGCGCCAATCAAAATCGTACTAGCATGTCACACGAAATGCGTTATGCGCCTGATTGGCTCCTGATTGCGTGATGCGTGCGCGCGCCAATCAGGAGCCAACGCGCGGCCGCGTTATCGCAGGTGACGCCGGGCTGCTGCGCCGGCAGTCCGCCACAAAGCCTCGTACTGATCGCGCGTTTCTCTCATTATTGTATTTTCATATATTTGTTAGTCGTTTGTTTTGTGTCTCGTTAATTTGTTAATAATCTGTAGTGTATCGTGTTGTCGTAATATAGAACTATTTCTCGTATTGTTTCGTTTAATTTTTTATATCCAGTAAACTCCAGTCGTGCGTCGGAGCGGACACACACACTTTTTTTATCTTTGTAGGAGCTCTAGTAATGGTAACATAGTCGCTAATGGACATGTGCGATGACAAGGATACACCGCTTATATCCACATTTGATTACATCAAGCTAATTAGTTTTAATTAAAGAAACATTCAGTCATAAACAACAACGAAAGTGCCAACCCTGGATTTTTGTTCGTTGCTGTGACCATGACAACCCGCTGTTTTGTTATTCAACAGATTGCTTTATGCGCAAACTGCAGTTTTGTTTCATAGTACCACACATAAATGTTTAACATCGTATTGTTATATACAAAGTCCTGTGTTATGGCCGTGTTAAAATATGACAAGTTAAAAATTGCAGTAAAATTACAATTATCTCTCTTTCATGTTCTTAATTTAAAAATGTTTCGCTCAGAATATTAGTTCAGTTCAGTACTAGTTCAGTTACTCTAGAAAGTTATTGATCGTAACCACCAAATAAGCTTCTTTCTCTTTTTTTTTTATTGCTTAAATGAGTGGACGAGCTCACGGCCCACCTGGTGTTAAGTGGCTACCAGAGCCCATAAATATCTACAGAGTAAATGCTGCCACCCACCTTGAAATATGAGTTCTAAGGTCTCAGTATAGATACAACGGCTGCCCCACCCTTCAAACCGTAACGCATTACTGCTTCACGGCAGAAATAGGCGGGGTTGTGGTACCTACATTGGTTGAGTACGTATTTCATTAGAAAAATTGGTACCCGCCTGCGGGATTCGAACACCGGTGCATCGCTGGATACGAATGTACCGGACGTCCCTTTAGGCCACGACGACTTATAGAAGTCTCTTTCAAAGATTTTGGATAGGAATTCTCAACGGTACGTGTTATGACAGGAAACTTTTCAGACACCATGCATTACCAAGGACAGACTGATTATGCATTACTCTAGGTAGAGTGATCTGTGAGTCCGCATGACTAGTTTGAAGTTTTGGATGGTCGTACTGTAAGCTGAGACTTAGAACTTATGTATCAATATGAGTGGCGGCACTTTGTGGATGTCTATGGGCTCCGGTAAACACTTAACAGCAGGTAGGCTGACAACTCGTCCACCCATCTAAGTAATAAAAAATGAGACTTCTAAGTCAGATCTCAAGGTCCACGTTACAATGGGAATGATCGAAACACTAAACACGCTTGGAGCTCAACTATCCGATATATCTTGAACTGTATCTTTTATGTTTGATAATGAATATTAAATCAATTTACTCACAGGCCAGACAGTGAAGTAGACTATTATTTTTACAACATAATGATATGGCAATCATACCATCTCATATTAAGCATCCCTGTCTAAACTAGATCGATTATAATCAAATCACAAAACAAATAAATTTTACCCCAAAACCGAACGACGGAGAGCTTTCTCGCTTTTTGTACGAGCTTCCGTTTGTACATCATCGAGGGCTCTTGTTACGTCGGCCACATTACTTAACCCTCAAAAACGCGTTAAAACTCAATAGAGCGGGAGCCAACAATATCTATTAGCTTAAACATAGATTACAAAAGGTAGAAGGTATTGAGACCTTAGAACTTATATCTCAAGGTGGGTGGCGCATTTACGTAGTTGTCTATGGGCTCCAGTAACCACTTAACACCAGGTGGGCTGTGAGCTCGTTCACCCATCGAAGCAATAAAAAAAAGAAAAAAAAAAAAAAAAAAAAAAAAAAAAAAAAAAAAAAAAAAAAAAAAAAAAAAAAAAAAATTGCAGAACCAAAGTATGTGTCACTTATTTTTAGTGATCAAGAATGTTGAAACTTCCAATTACCCTGGTGTTAATTCGTATCCAGATCACAAAGATTTGGCAATTTCAAAACATCACTGTACTGGTGGTAGGACCTCTTGTGAGTCCGCGCGGGTGGGTACCACCACCCTGCCTATTTCTGCCTTGAAGCAGTAATTCGTTTCGGTTTGAAGGGTGGCGCAGCCGTTGTAACTATACTTGAGACCTTAGAACTTATTCTCAAGGTGTGTGGCGCATTTACGTTGTAGATGTCTATGGGCTCCAGTAACCACTTAACACCAGGTGGGCTGTGAGCTCGTCCAACCATCTAAGCAATAAAAAAAATAAAAACATAATTACGAAATCTCAAATTAAATTATCATTAATAGCAGTACACAAATAAGTAGTATTACAGTAATAAATTTAACAACTTTTATCATCACTTCAAAAGTACATCAGAAAATGAATGAATTTCTAGAAATAGTTATTTTAAACCAAAAACGTGATGACCCTACCAATTTATTTATTTAAACAAACTGTATTGTGATGGCGACAATGCCATTCCGTTAAACACCACACAGACAAGAGTTTCCAAAAAAAAAACACGTTTTTCAAAACCCCTCCAGATTTCCAGTAGGAAACTAAATTTCATAATGAAATTTTTTTATTTCATATTCACGCGACCACGAAATACATCGAAATTGTAAATAAATCGCTCTAGTTTTCAAAGTATTATATGAATGGTAATTAGGAAACAGCAGGACTTAAATTATGGCGTGTTAGGTACGGTGAACTATCTTATACATATAGAGGGCGAGTTGAATAACGCCCGAAACCAATAACATATCCGCAATCCGAGATTGAAAGCAATCTAGATATGTTAATAGCCATGGATCGATCTTCGATCCGAGTCCCAATAACTAATCTCTACAGCTGCAATCCTTTTTTAACAACGGATAGCCGACGATCCTTTCCCTCTTAACCATTCCGTCTTACGCCGACCTTTAATATTCATTATGGTATGTTCATTTATTTGAAGTCCCAAATATACCATTAAATTTTTCCTATAACTATTTGGATTTAATTATTTATAAAATTGCTACTATAATACACCATATTTGACGTCTAAAAATGTTATAACTTCTTAGTTTAGACGTTCATGGACGAATAATTTTGTACAGTGAGTAACGGAACGTTACGAAAACAGCCATTGGCATTTAAACAAAAATACGAAAAGTTAGTTTGTATGTACTGTGTTTCTTGTGTTTAATTTTCATTTTGCAATGGATTCTGAAGTGGTAAGTAATTTTGTGACATAAATTACATATGTAAAATACAATCTAGTGATGAATTGTCCTTTCCCACGCATTGTTTAATGTAGTTAAAAAATACAATAACCTTTTCACTTTTAGGTAAGAGGCAAACCTCTGTCTAAAGATGAAACGAAAGCGTTAATAGAATTGATAGAGAATAGCAGAATAATAACCACCAAGACAACCAACGCCACCAACAACAGCTTAAAAAAAAAAGAGTGGCATTGTATAGCGGAGCGATTTAACGCAAACACAGCTACTTGTCGTCGTACACCGCAACAACTAAGGTTGAAGTGGGAAAATTTAAAGAAGAACTGTCGCAAATACAATACCAAGATAAGGATGAATCGCATTAAGGTTAGTTTGAATCATTATATCACTTACTGCTGTTTTCTTGGACATGACATTTATAAGTGATTAAACAATATTCAATTTCTTTTCCAGACTGGTGGTGGCGTTGCTGAATATATACCTCCAGACGAAATATTGGACAGAGTGGGTTCATTATTAGGAAGCACAGTCAGTGGATTCGTAGTGCCATTTGGGGGTGATAGGGAACCAGAAATGGTAATTGCTGGTTGTAGTGACTGTGCTAACATTGACTCCTCTTGTGAAGATGCCAGGGTTTTAAACGTGGAAATTAAAAATAACTCAACCCCACCAGTGTCTTTGGCCAAATCTGTTGTGTTGGACTGTGAGTTGAATGACAATAGTGAGGTTGTGTTGGCTCCAGACGAACCTCACCATGTCACATTTACTACACCTAGAAGAGGTAAAAATAATTTTTAATGTTGTAAAGTATGTATGTGTTTTTAGTGCTCTATGTACATATTATGTGCATTCACTAATACTCATTGTTAAACNACCCCACCAGTGTCTTTGGCCAAATCTGTTGTGTTGGACTGTGAGTTGAATGACAATAGTGAGGTTGTGTTGGCTCCAGACGAACCTCACCATGTCACATTTACTACACCTAGAAGAGGTAAAAATAATTTTTAATGTTGTAAAGTATGTATGTGTTTTTAGTGCTCTATGTACATATTATGTGCATTCACTAATACTCATTGTTAAACAAATTGAAAATAAACAGTTTGAGGCCATATGAGGCCTATAAAATCAAAGGCAGCTAAATCCAAGTTTGTCAAATGTTCAGGTAAACTACAAAAATCGGCCCTAAACAAGTAATTACGGATCCTACGGATCCATCAAAGTACTGCTCTTGTTAGGGCCAGTGTTAACAACACTTCCGGCTTGAGAATCTGAAATAACTTTGTTCGGATAGCTACGATATTCTTTATTTTAAAGCAGATTTATAAGGAATGAGAATATTACTAATAATCTGAATTTCAAATGATAAAACTTCATTTATTAGTACTTAGTACAGGGTAAAAACATTTTTTTGAACTGAATTTGTTAGAGATTTAGCTGCGTTTGTTATAACATGAAAACACTAAGGCGTGTCCAACTAACTAAACAAGATAGCCCCATTGTTAATCCATTTTACGACATTAAGGCGTTTAGCTGCCTTTGATTTTATAGGCCTCATATGTGTAAAAGCCTATTGTTGAACAACAATTCTCAATAAACATTCATATTTAATTCCAGAGAAAAAAAAAAGGAATCGAGATGAAGGAGGATCTGCAAGGAATGTTGCAATAGCTGAGTATTACACAGAAAAGAAAAAAAATTTGAAAAGCAACTTGCTACAAAACAAGTTAAAAAACAAGAACATTAAATTAGAAAATAAAAAATTAAACTTAGAGATAGAAAAATTAAAATTAGAAAATCAAAAATTAAAATTAGAAAATCAAAAATTAAACATAGAGTTAGAAGAAAATTAAGATTAGAAGATAAAAAATTTATGTTAAGATAGTTAATTTAAAGTTCGAAATATTAAATAAATAACTGTAAAAAATATAAAAACTAATTGTAAGCATCTTTTCATTTAAAATTACATCATCATCATCAACCTTTCGGTACTCACTGCTGGGCATAGACCTCACCTTTTATTCAAGTGGATATCAGTGCGATGTCCACTGAACTCTATCAATCAGAAAAATATGGAAGTTTAACATTGAATAGTTTTTTATTACAAAGATAAATAAAACATAATTCAGATACAGATTCATAATTATTTAATATACATATTACACAAATGAAATTTTAAGATTATTAATTTTATTAGTTCTCTTCTGAATTAAAAAAATTATTTATAAGATCAGTTCTTCCACTGATATCTTGCATATCCATATTTTGAGAGCCATCTTCAACATTATTGTCTCCACCCAGTATCTCAACTTCTGGAGGTACTTCCTCAAGGCTGTGATTCCTGCAGATGTTGTGTAATACAGCAGTGGCTATTATCACTGACTGAGTTACTGGCTGTGACAAACGGAGTGTTAGTGCTAACACAGGGAAGCGACGTTTCCAGACTCCAAATGTGCTGTACAAAAAAAGAATAGACTATGATCCAAGAATAAAAAAGTAATCTATGTATGTAAAAGTATTCTTCAATTATTACCGTTCAATGGTGTTCCTAGTTTTTATATGTGCTTGATTGTATCTCAGCTCAGCTTCTGTCACTGGATTCAAAACAGGAGTCAGCAAGTAAGGTCTGTTGGGGTAGGCACTATCTCCAAGTAACCAATGGTTACCAAACTGACCTGCATCACATTGAGCTGCAAAAAATATTACATAAAATTATTCATCTGCAAAAAGTAATGATATTGTGGTTTATAAAAACTATAAAATAGTTCACCTCTCAGAACCGAATTGTTAAAAATAGTCGCATCATGTNTTCAAAACAGGAGTCAGCAAGTAAGGTCTGTTGGGGTAGGCACTATCTCCAAGTAACCAATGGTTACCAAACTGACCTGCATCACATTGAGCTGCAAAAAATATTACATAAAATTATTCATCTGCAAAAAGTAATGATATTGTGGTTTATAAAAACTATAAAATAGTTCACCTCTCAGAACCGAATTGTTAAAAATAGTCGCATCATGTGCAGAACCTGGCCAACGAGCTACAACATTCATTAGTCTCAAATCAGCATCACATACAGCTTGGATGTTATAGGAGAAGTAACCTTTCCTATTCCTAAATTCTTCTCCAACTAAGCGGCCTGTAATATGTGTAAAATGAAAATTATTTAAACTTATTTCACGAAAATTAACATCAATTAAATAGGATGTTAGTTTTACTTTGAACTTACATGGAGATTGTATGCGAATATGTGTACAATCAATTGTTCCAAGAACCCGAGGAAATCCAGCAATTCTGTAAAATTTCTCCGCTCCTCCTTGTTGCACATGTATATACTTATCATACAATCTAGCAATGCATATTGATATGTCTCTCACAATTCTGCCTGCTGTCGATTTCGACACACCAACAAAGTCGGCTATGGAGATGAGCATGGTACCCAATGCATAGAATCGTAACGTCAATAAGAGTTGATGTATTGGAGAAACTCCATGATTCCTGAAAGTTTATAACGAAAGTTTATTGCCGTGTAGATTCAGGTACATGCATAAACCTTGTGTATTATTGAGAAGGTATATACTAACCTTGATGAAGTCACGCGGATAAAAGGTATTATTTCATTTAAAAGCTGATTGACTGCAGGTTTAGATAACCTAAACCTAAAGGTGAACTCGGCATCATCGAGACTCTGCATGTAATTGATTCTTCGGATTTTTCGAGAAGCACGACGTCCCCGAAAGCCGTCATCGTGAAGATCAATATCATCACTATCGCTATCAGAAGCACTATTATCCCAATCCGATAATTGGCCTAAACCCTCTAGATCACTGTCACTATCACTTGTAACTAATGAAAAAGCCATTTTTCTTAGTTTTAAATTTAAAAAAACACAAAATATAAATACTTGAAAATTGTAATCGATCCTAATCTGAGCAATTCCTTGGATTGCAAAAACAGATTGTTCGCCCGATCGAAACAAACGTCAAAATGGAAAGATCGTTTATTAACACACCCTAACTGTCATTTACGTACAGAGGGCAATCCGCAATCTGGGATCGGTCCTCCCAAAGATTGAACATGTTGCAAGATTGCAATCTCGATCTATGGATTGGTTATTGGCACACTTTTAACGAAAAAAGGATTGCGTTTCCAATCTTAGATGGCTAAAAAGGGATTGAGATAGCTTATTAATTTCGGGCGTAAGTGTGCCAACCCAAAAACCCACCAAAACAGCGCTAGCGTTGCATGTGCTATGGATACGAATGTAACAATTGTAAACGGAGTGAATGGTGCAGAGTTGAAAAATTTAATAATTTCAATAACCATTGGCTCTATCTAATCGAACAAAGTTTGCTGCGGTGGCGTCAACTTTTTTTATTTATTGCTTAGATGGGTTGACGAGCTCACAGCCCACTTGGTGTTAAGTGGTTACTGGACCCCATAGATATCTACGACGTAAATGCGCCACCCACCTTAAGATATGAGTTCTAAGATCTCAGTATAGTTACATCGGCTGCCCTACCCTTCAAACCGAAACGCATTACTGCTTTACGGCAGAAATAGGCGGGGTGGTGGTACCCACCCGCGTGGACTCACAAGAGATCCTGCCACCAGTAATAACGCAAATTAAAATTTGCGGGTTTAATTTTTATTACACGATGTTATTCCTTCAACGTGGAAGTCAATCGAGAACATTTATTGAGTACGTATTTCATTACAAAAATTGGTACCCGCCTGGGATTCGAAAACCGGTGCATCGCTCAGCACGAATGCACCGGACGTTTGTTCCTTTAGGACACGACGACTTCAGATTCTGCGTAGCACTGCTCTTGCTAGGGCCAGTGCTAGCAACACTCCGGTTTGTACCCCGTGAGCTCACCTACATGTTAGGGCGAAAATGAAATAGCCTCTCAAGGCTATCAGCAAAGGTAGAAATAAGAAAAAAAAACATCGGGCACTTTATAACGGACACTTTTAATACAAACAAATAAACCTCAGCTTAGTTTTATATTCTATGACATCTCTCAAGTGTTGCAATAAGTTAATTGTTCGCAGAAGGGGCGAGGGTCGCGTTGTATCTTTATTGCGATACACAATGGTTCTGTTTTAGGATACCGAGGGTTAATTGTCAAACGTAATCGTAATCATTTTGCGTTGTATCTAGTCAGCGTTCTGGTGCACTGCATTCAAACTATAGTAGTCTATTTCATATTCAATTGGCCAGCTCAAAAGGATGGGTGTTGAGCTAAACTGATTGAAATCGCGACCTCCTGAGGCAGATCCGTCAAGGGTTTTTTTGATGTTGTGGGTTTAACTGTCGTGGATTCTTCGAGAAGTTCCAATAGTAGGGTACTACGCTTTGGCTGTGCTATATAGAACTTGAAGCATCCGATAGTACTGAGGGTGTTTCGTCAGGAGGTGAATCCATCAACACGTGTTTAATCTAGCCGCTAGAACCGCAAGAAGTATTTACCAGAATTTATCTATAGCATTTGGAGAAAAGATCAAATCATCTGTTTTGACGAGCGTGGAAATGAGCTGTAA
The DNA here is from genome assembly GCF_003987935.1 of Bombyx mandarina. The sequence goes on from NW_021011522.1 coordinate 1,817,652, forward strand.
AAACAGCAATACGCTTGTAATCGATTTAGAGGGGAGACTCGGATTATCTTTACGGACTTACGTTTGACGAATTAAAAAGGGGACGAAGGTGATACCTAAACTAGGAAGGATTATAAGAGCGTTTCAGGTTTTATTGTCATCTCATCCCTGTCAGTCACTAACGGCTTATGTATAATGAATTTTATGCACATAAAATTAAAAGATAGAATTCGGAATCCCATTTAGACATGAATGAAAACTTCTATCCTTGTGGGAAAGAGACAGAGCATACTTACTAAATACCCATAAAAAACTAAATCTATTAATTTTTATTTATTTTTATTGTTTACATGGTTGGACGAACTCACAGCCCACCTGGTGTTAAGTGGTTACTGAAGCCCATAGACATCTACAACGTAAATGCACCACCAACCTTGAGATATAAGTTCTAAGGTCTCAAGTATAGTTACAACGGCTGCCCCACCCTTCAAATCGAAACGCATAACTGCTTCACGGCAGAAACAGGCAGAGTGGTACCCACCCGCGCGGACTCACAAGAGGTCCTACCGCCAGTACAGTGATGTTTTGAAATTGCCAAATCTTTTCCTTTTCGTATATTTCACATCTTCCGTATAAAAAACACTGTTATGTATCTATAGCTTTAATATTATTCATATTTTGATATAGCTCTTAAAAATTGACTTTCATATAAAATTTGATACGAAAATGTTTTTACTAGTTAATTCAAAATAGAGTTTTTGCACATAGCAGATTTTGGTTTGATAGCCTCGATGTAATCAACTTATTTTACAGTAAAATAATTTTGAAAATAAAAATGAAAGCTCGCAGTAATATAATTGCATTTAGTTGTTGGCGGCTGCATGTACATTCGACACGCGCCGAAATTACATATTAATTTGATTTGTATTTCGTTGCCGCGTGCCTGATCCAAACTAGAGATACGTACATTATTTTAGACGAATCGGCTCGACTATTCGTTTAATATCAAATTATTGAAAACGGTCTTTAGCTTAATTATAAAATCGACGCTTGAAAGGCAAAAGTGACTAAGCGACAATAACTGCTTTGTACATAAATGATAGGCAATAACCATATTCGATACGCAAAAAATATATATTTCTAGGTCTATTAAAATCATTTCAATCCTACAGCTAATAGCTAAATTCTACTACAGCTAGATTCGTTAAAATAAATTTTGTTTTCAGGTATTTCAACTTTAAATTAGTCTACTGTAAAGTTCACGCATTGTCGCTTAGTCACGTTTGCCTTTCAAGCGTCGAAATGTTAACTATGAATGTGGAAGGATACAGAGGAAGATGTCGACCTAAGAAGAAATGGATGGATTGCGTGAAAGACGATATGGGTAAGAGGGGAGTGTGCGAAGAAATGGTATATGATAGAAGAGTATGGAAGGAGAAAACATGTTGCGCCGACCCCAGGTAACTGGGAGAAGGGCAGGATAATGATGATGATGGTCTTTACCTTAATCGAATTGTGAAATACTAGATTGGATAGCGTTGGTTGGAGGCTCAGGAATTACGAGGCAAGTCTGATTCTCTTTTTTTCCTTCCTTTTATTCTATGTAATATGTATTGTGAGCTTGCATAGCTTGGTACTAGCTTACTGTGTATTTCTGTGGCGAAGAAATAATGCGTTTCGGTTTGAAGAGTTGGAAAACTGTCATGATAGTAAATAATTGAAGTTTTGACCTCATGTTAGAGGAACAAGTGGCCGCATTTTCGTTATGATATTCATAAACTCCTGTATGTAACCACTTAACAGCAGGTGGACCGTGACCTCATTCACTTTTATATATAACTAGCTGACCTGGCAGACTTCGTAGTGCTGCAATCGATAAATAAAGTACCCAAACTTTTGTATCAAAAACAAAATTGTTATTTTTATTTAATTCTGAGTATTTTCATATTTATCTACCTTTTAAACCTTTTCTTGACTTTCATAAATAATTCAAGACCAAAATTACCCAAATCGGTCCAGCCGTTCTCGAGTTTTAGCGAGACTAATGAACAGCAACTCATTTGTATACTTATACTTATATATAGATTGAGCGAGTGATTCATCGTTTTTTCTATTGCCACTGCTAAAGCTGAAAGAGCTCTGAAATCATCTACCCTTGTCCGTTAACGACTGGATATTTTATATTCCAATTGTATTAAGAAAATCACTTCATCGATTGATCTAACGGTAAGGATAGTAAATAAAAATGGTAAATGTATCAATATGACAATACCAGAAAGCCGATTTCACTCAGATGTACTTAATTTTCATGAGCAGCAACAAAATATGGTGCGTGAACGGTTTTGATACTTTCCATTTATTTTCGAGTACAAATAACTTTTTGTTTGTCTTTAAAGTTGTCCGTACGGAATATCTGATGATGATTAATCACCTATGCTTTGCGATTACTGTCGATACACTCTGGGTATTTTAAGAAGCCGGTCGTGGAATGTGAAGAATAGTTCCACGTGCGACTTAATGCATTGACACAGCTCGATGTATCGCTTGGCCTGAAGGTTAAAACGACGCGACTCTTTGTAACCAAGTATGAAGACGTTCACGTGCGTGTGGTGGTTCGATCCTCAGCGCAACTTTATATACTCCCATTTTATTTGTCGTGGCCGCTGGAAACTACATACCCGATACTGTAGACCGAATGGTAAACCGTCGACGTCGCCCAAAGCACCTCATTACGGATCCTCCTGATCCATTAACGGTGCTTTTAGGCACCACAAGCACCAGTCACCGTTCTCGTTGAATCCGTCGCTTGCGACGTAGGGCTCGACGAGCGAATTAATCCATAGACACAGCCCACTGAGTTTCTCGCCGGATTTTCTCAGTGGGTCCCGATTCCGATCTGGTGGTAGAACACTGCTTTTGGTAGGGTAGATTTAGTAAGTTCTCTTAGGTTAAACTGCTTAAGTCCAGAATAGCCTCCGATCCTGCTGATAGATTGGTAGACTTACTTAGATAACCGCTCAGTTAAGACCCTGTAGTTTGTTATTAACTTTCTGCGATCTAAGTTATATGAAGGATGATGATGATGATTCATCCGATCGATTTCGGCCATGGCGACCACTTTGACTCCTATCCGTCGATTTGGCGCTCGTGCACTCGAAGATGGCTTATATAGCCTATCTTTGCGGCAAAACTCCTTGCGCATTGAGGGCACGTAAGCACGCCGTTCTCATAATTATAGGTTATGGCAGCAAGTGGGCGGGCCTTCAACTGGTCGCGTTTGTAATCAAGGTCAGCTTTACGCTGATCCTCGAACTCGCGTACTTTGCTGTTCACCATCCTGCGCCATTCTGGCCGCTGTGCTGCCAAGCGCTCCCATTGAGAGGGCTCTATATCACATCTCTTCATGTGTCGTTTCACGACATCCTTGTACCGCAGGAGTTGTCCGCCATGCTTTCGCTTGCCATCCTGCAATTCAGAGAAGAAGATGCGCTTCGCCACTCTTTCCTCCGTCATGCGTGATACATGACCGCACCATCGAAGCTGCCGACGCATTAAATAGGTCTCAATGCCACCAACATTGGCACGTCGCAAGACTTCGGTATTTCGCACTCTATCAGACCATCTGATTTTCATGACGGCACGAAGGCATTTAAGGTGGAAGCGATCCAGAGTGCGAATGTGGCGGCGGTACACACACCACGACTCGGAGGAGTATAGGAGGCTTGGCAGCACAATTGCCATGTAAACTGAGATTTTAGTGGCCAACTTAAGGTCGTGTGAGCAGAAGACCTTGGAATATAGCTTTCCAAATGCTGCAGCAGCGGCACCGACCCTGCTATTGATCTCATCATCAAGGTCACACTTGGATGTTAAAGTGTTCCCCAGATAGCGAAATTTATCCACCTGCTTCAACACATCCTCACCAAGCTTTATGGTTAGTGTCTCGTGACCGTGACT
>NW_021011522.1:1824132-1999888 GCF_003987935.1 Bombyx mandarina
TCGTCCAGCTCAAGGGCAAGAGGGAGTTGAGGCATTAAAGCGATGCTTTGCAGATCTGCTGATCGATCCACATTCAGCAGGGCATTGAAGTGCTCTGCCCAGCGCCTTAGTACATCCTCCTTGCTTGTTAAGAGGTGCCTACTATCTAGAGCCCTTAAAGGAACCTTTGCATGGTTGGATGTACCCATCAGCTTGCGCACCTCGCTATAGAACTCACCGAGGTGGTTTGTGTCAGGGAGCCATTGCATATGAATAGCTTTGTCCTGGCACCACTTTTCTTTTATTTGTCGAGACAGCTTGCGCAGTTCAAGGTCACTAGCTTTGACCGCCGCAACGCTTCCTTTACGCCTTCTGTGCTGTCGCAAGAGATCACGGTGTTTGTCGAGTGCCGCCCGCAAAACTTCATCATTTCCATCAAACCAGTCTTCATTACGACGGCATTTCCTACCCAGTGCAATTGAAGCGGTATCCATGATATGAGATGATAAAGCTCCCCAGTCAGCATCAACATCACCTGTCTCATTAACTGGCAACAGCTTCTTAGACAAAACTTCAGCATAGTTCTTCCTCACCTCAGGATCTCTTAGCTTCTCTATGTCCAAAGACGCAAGCTTTTTCATAGGAGATCTACGCGGGCGGCGGAGGCGGAGTCGTAGCTTAGTGACAATAAGTCGGTGGTCAGACCAGCAGTGCGCACCACGCATAACACGGGTGATCTGCACTTGGCTGAAATCTCTTTGCCTTACGATAGCATAGTCGATCAAATGCCAGTGCTTGGATCTTGGGTGCATCCATGTTGTCTTGTACTTAGCGGCAAGTCTAAACATAGTGTTCGTAATTGCTAGACCGTATTGAGCACAAAGACTGAGCAGCAACTGACCATTGCTGTTCATGTTGCCGACTCCGTGTCTACCCAGAACTCCAGGCCAAGCCTCATAGTCCCGACCAACCCTGGCATTGAAGTCGCCCAGCAATAGTACCTGCTCTCTGGCGTTTATACTGTCAAGGCAAAGAGTCACTTCCCCATAGAATTTGTCCTTAATGTCATCAGACTTGTCAAGCGTTGGAGCATATACACTGATGACATTAAGGTAATTGTCTTTATCCAGGTGAACTCGCAGTGTGGTAACGCGGTCCGAGATATGTACAGGGTACTCCTCTAATCGCTTTACTAAGTGATTCTTGATGGCAAATCCTACACCTGAATGTCGCGTTTCAGAGGCAGCGGTACCTTTCCAGAAGAAAGTATAACCAGCACCTACTTCCACCAGCTCTCCTTCATCGGCAAGATGTGTTTCGCTGAGAGCAGCCACATCTACGTTGTAGCGATGAAGTTCCCGAGCTACTATGGCGGTCTTGCGTTCAGGGCAGGCGTTGCCATCTCGATCAAGAAGCGTTCTCACGTTCCACGCGCCAAATGTCATGATAGATGTTTTTATAATATTTCTTTTGCAACGTCGACCACGATTTGACTGATGCAGTGGCAGCCGCGGTTACTACCACTTATCAAATGGGACGAGCAATTTTTAGGGCACCTTTTCTAGCCCCCTCCCCGGCTGAGCGGGGAAAGCAGTGCCTCCCTAAACAGGGCTGCTTTGTCATCTCGGGTGCTGCCGAACCCACGCCGTCGCCCCAAACTCGCAGCGCAAGAACGACCACGGTGTGTACTCACACCCCCGAGACCGCCTGTGTGCAGGTATCGGACAAAGCCTAGCTTACATCAGGCTAGACCTCTCTACTTCTACCCATCGCCACAGGACTTTTGCTTATTCGGAGTCCATTAACGGAAGCGGTCAGATACGCAGGATATATTTAGGTGCGCAAACGTTTGCGCTCACGCAGGCGCACACCCTCGTCCTATCCCTTCTTGGATCAGTGGAACGGGAAACCGCTACGACTGAAGAAGGGGTTGGATGTTGTGTCTGGCCGACGGTGACTATATGCCCTCCACCATCGCCCTAGGCCATCCACCTTGCCTTGCTGACCTGCGGAGTCCGCCAAGTCACGTTGCATATCTGCGTTGTGTTGCCTTCCTCGCCAAGTCAGACTTTTTGTGTTAAGCGGGAGGGAACCGCGTGTAGGGATGGGTATTAAAGAGATGAGGAGAAGAGGGAGTTAGGAGTAGTAAGGACAGGATACTGTAGCCACGGGAAAGTAGGTTGTGGTCTATAGTAGCTCCGGGAAGGCGGGATCGCGTGCCCGTGCACTCAGTAATATACTACCGGACAAATAGTATATTTGAGGGCCCCCTGCCTTAGATATGAAGGATAGCTAATATATGGAGATAAAATATGGGGGTTTATAAATTTGCACTACTTCTTTATATTCTCTGAAAGTTTGGGAAATTTCATACTCCTCCGTCCGCGCAATTTTCGTAAAAAGGGATATAAAAGTTTTTGCTTCAAGTATTACGAAATATAGATGGAAAACGCACAATCGAATGTCATGGACGGGTAAATTTATAGTTTTATTTATTTACTAGCTGACCCGGCAGACTTCTTACTGCCTCAATCGATAAATAAAAGACCTAAACATTTGTATAAAATAAACTAAAAACAAACAAAAGGAATCCGTCCGACGGGGGACACATTAAATTGTTATTTTTATTTCATTCCGAGCATTATCATATTTATCTACCTTTTAAACCTTATCTGGACAAATAATTTAAGACAAAAATTAGCCAAATTGGTCCAGCCGTTCTCGTGTTTTAGCAAGAATAACGAACAGCAATTCATTTTTATATACAAGATTTCTATTTAAAGTATCAAGTCTGTTTCAGTTGCAACACATTATACCTGAGACGCAGTACGAACGTGACATGCTTACGAACAACTCGCTCCGCACCCTACGCTCGAATCTTATACCTACGTTATTGTTATATAATTTGTCAGAGACATTTACGATCCTGCGGCAAACATACCTTACGTACCTTGATAAGCGGATGCTGTTATTATTTTGTTTTCCAACTACACTATTCGATTGTTTGAAGCCATGTGTTGAAAATAAAAGTTTTGATACGGAACAATTAATTACCGTAAAAACTGTGTTTAGAAAATTACGTAAAAGGCCCTTAAAACTAGCATCCATTAAAATAGTTCTTTTATTTATTTGTTTCAATAAAGTTTATCGTTTACTTGCATTGATTGTTTTTGGTTTTATTAGCTTAGACTCGGTTTTGCTCGGGTTGGTGTAAAAGTAAAAAATTGTATGTTAGGAACAATATACCTGTAGTTCTCAGCCCATTGAGTTTCTCGCCGGATCTTCTTCGTGGGTCGCGTTTCCGATCCGGTGGTGGATTCTGCGAAGCACTGCTCATGATAAGGCCATTGTTAGCAACACTCCGGTTTGAGCCCCGTAAGCTCACCTATACGTTAGGGCGAAGCTGAAATAGCCTCTCAAGGCTATCAGCATAGGTAAGAAAAAAAGAAAAAAAAAACTGTATTTCTGACGAGGTGTATGCAAAATTTCAAGACGAGTAGTTAAGTTTCTGAAGCTTAAAAAAAGAAACAAAATCACTTTCACTTTTTTAATGTTAGTATGGAGGTTAAAAGAGGTCATCGTCTGGTCCGCTCTGGTCTAATTACGAGAAAATATGACGATAAAAGCATAGATTATCTCACACCTGAGCATTCGTGGACACATTTCACGTAACGTACATTGTAGTTGCTTAAAAATTAACAATGGATATCTCGACCGGTTTTTTTTTACGCCGGACCCTAAATCATCAGATCATCACCCCAAGTGTTGGGGCTGTGGGGTATTCGAGTACAGACTCTCGAGCAAGAGGCTCGCACGCTCATCACGAGCGCACTTATCTGATGCAAATATAGGCAGGCAGCGGCTTGGCTCTGTCCCTGGCATTGCTGAAGTCCATGGGCGACGGTAACCACTCACCATCAGGTGGGCCGTAAGCTCGTCTGCCTACTAGGGCAATAAATTTAGATATTAACAATAATAATAAAGGGGAACAGGAGCGCTTTTACGAGTCTAATTTTAGTGGGTTTGGTGATATTTCAATTCCCCCATATTTTCATCAGCCTGTCCATGGCTGGCCTTGAAATAGTCATATTTTTTTTTTATTACTGCACCGGTAGCGTCTTTTGGTTCTGTTTCGTTAGCCTTAGCGATTTTATTTGTCCTCCTTTTACTCATTGCGACAAAATTAAGATAATAACCAAATAATGTGACAGATTGTTCAATTGTCCAAATGCAAATATAGAGCTAATTACAATTTTCTTTTCTTTTATTTTGCTACCTAATCGTTGGTAGCCTAAGGGGCTATTCAAACTTCACACGGACCATTAGGTGCTTCAACAAAGCTCACGGGCTCAACCTGAGAGAATTGCTAACACTAGCCCTAGTAAGAGCAGTGCTTTAATGAATCTACTACCGGATCGGAATCGCGACCCACTGAGAAGATCCGAGGAGAAACTCAGTGGGTTGAATTTTCTCATATGTTAGTTTACTGAATTGTTGCAACGTTTGAATGAAAGTTTTCTTTGGGGCCCGGTAACGATCTTTAATCTATTAAACATTTTGAAAATCGTTTCTTTTAAAAAATTTGCGTTAGAAAAACAAAGGAGATAATTTTCCACATCAAATAAACCTAATCCTTACGCTATTATAAATATACTAGTTGTACCCGTCCGCTTGGCTGTGCATTTAAAACTAAACATTATTATTTCTCACCCCCACAAAGATTCTCATCATTAACGCCCCCGCAACTGGTGTACGGAGTCCAATATATTAGCCTATCCATTAAGTACATGTATTTTCTACATGGATACAAAGTTTCAAGTCAATCGGATGCACTGTTCTGTAGTTATAACGGAACATCCGTAAAAACCACTGTAGATTTATATATTAGTATAGATAAATATAATTTTGGGTCTGAGAAAGTACTTTCACTACAAAAATGAAATTACAAATCTTTTATCGAAACTACAGCCATGTCATAGAAAAACAGAGGTTTTAGTAAAATTATTCTAGAAATATCAAGAGCTCCGGTAAACCAAACACGAAGAACAGAATCGGCCATAAACAATAGTAAATTTGATATAAAAATCCTAAAGTTTCTTTCGATGTGTTAGTCCAAATTTTCTGTGGCATGCGTCAGAAGGGATCGGTACGTACATAAAATGCAGTGAAGCCCCAAAGGGGGTAGTCACGTACTGAACCCAAAAATCACTGCAGAAATACATAACGTTAGTATCACATGAAAATTTCATAAACGCATGAGTAGAATATTAATATCGATGATCCGAAGTAACACCAAAGATATTGCCAGAGCACTTTATGCTTATACAGAAAATGTGTGTGTGTTTTTTTTTAAAACTCATTAAACTGTATTGGAACGTGTTTCAATGGAAAAGAAGTTGCGTCTCGCTTGCATTTTGAGCGGTGAAAGGCTATGTATTTGGTTTAAGCGATATTTCGCTTAATACGCGACATTTATCTTTGTAATTAAAGGCACGTTTCATTAGGTATTATTATAGCATCCACAATGTATTTAATTGAACTTTAATTAAAATTACTCCGTTCAAATAGCCGAAGAAGTTCTTTTGTTATGATTTTTTTTTTCCAATTTTAAACAGGAGCCTATTGTTTTCATTAATTTATCTGCTTTTTTTCACCTATGCTGATAGCCTTGAGAGGCTATATCATTGTTACCCTAGCGTGTAGGCGAGCTCTCGGGACTCAAGCCGGAGGTGTTGCTTACACTAGCCCTAGCAAGAGCAGTGCTTCGCAGAATCTACCACCGGATTGGAAACGCGACCCACTGAGAAGATCCGGCGAAAAACTCAGTGGGCTGTGTCTGAGAGTTAATTTACTCGTCGAGCCCTTCGTCGCAAGCGACGGGTTCGACGAGAACGGTGACCGGTGCTTGAAGTACCTAGAAGCACCGATAGTGGATCGGGAGGATCCGAGATGACGTGTTTTGGGCGACGTCGACTGCTTTCCATTCTTTCCGCAGGATCGGGAATGTAGTTACCGGCGGCCACGATGAGAGGATTCTCGTATCGTGCCGCTTTATCGAAGTGGGTGTTTTGTGCTGATGTATTATAACATGCTGGCGCCCAATAAATAGATCAACTAACTGGGAGAAAATCACGCACGGTTATCCAGTCCAGTTTCACCGGAACAGGTGGGCGAGCAAAGGCTCAGCCAGGAGGGGTGGGATTTGCTAACAGCTGCCCGAGCGCCTCCGATGGAGACCTAACTCAAGGGCAGTAGCTTCGCGAATGCATCTACTACCGGATTGGAACTACTGAAGTCGTCGTGGCCTAAAGAATAAGACGTCAGGTGCATTCGTATTGAGCGATGCACCGGTGTTCGAATCCCAAGTGGGTACCAATTTTTCTAACGAAATATGTACTCACCAAATGTTCACGATTGACTTCCACGGTGAAGGAATAACATCATGTAATAAAAATCAAACCCGAAAAAATATAATTTGCGTAATTACTGGTGGTAGAACCTCTTGTGAGTCCGCACGGGAAGGTACCACAACCCCGCCCATTTCTGCCGTGAAGCAGTAATGTGTTTCGGTTTGAAGGGTAGGGTAGCCGTTGTACTGTAAAAACGGAGACTTTAAAACTCATATCTAAAGGTAGGTGGCGGCATTTACGTTGTAAATGTCTATGGGCTTCGGTAACTATTTAACACCAGGTAGGCCGTGAGCTCGTCCACCCATCTAAGCAATTTTTTTTTATTGCCCTTGTAGGCAGACGAGCATACGGCCCACCTGATGGTGAGTGGTTACTGTCGCCCATGGACTTTAGCAATGCCAGGGGCAGAGCCAAGCCGCTGCCTACCGAAATAAATAAAAAATACTTGAAAAATGATATTTAGTGCGATTATTATGATATATAGTGAGATTACAGGGAGATCGGAGTTTCTCGCCGAATCTTCTCAACGGGTCGTGTTTTTTTTTTATTTATTGCTTAGATGGGTGGACGGGCTCACCTGGTGTTAAGTGGTTACTGGAGCCCATAGACATCTATAACGTAAATGCGCAACCTACCTTGAGATATAAGTTCTAAGATCTTAAAGTATAGTTACAACGGCTGCCCCGCCATTCAAACCCTGCTTCGCGGCAGAAGTTGGCAGGGTGGCGATACCTGCCCGTGCGGACTCACAAGACGTCCTACCACCAGTAAAGAACAGAGAGCTAAGTATAATAGTCATTGTATCAACGTAAGTCTAAAGTAATCGTAGGTGTGTATGGATGAAACCATCAAAACCACAATGCACTAATACCTACTATCAATTGCTGACAGATAAATATGATATGGAAACAAAAACGAAAGACACATTGAAAGTCATTGTCGAATTAATTACGTTTTTATCAACATTCTGATTCGGCTTAAAAGGTTTCCGAACAGTCATTGGGATCAGCGAAAACCCACAAATCAATGGTCCCTTAACGTATTGTTTAGTGTTGAGCGGAGCGTTGAGCGAAGCGTTGAGCGAAGCGTTAATCACCGCTAAGCTAAGCAGGGACCATCCATACTACCTAGAATCACTGCATTCATCCACAATCAGTCTTCAGAGATTTTTTCTATCATGCACCGTCCGACTTTGGAATGAAATTCCTTCTTGGGTGTTTCCCGAACGTTGTGCTTTGTAAAGAGTACTTCTTCTTATCACCCCACAGACGTCCACAGCTGGACATAGGCCTCCCTCTAACCTCTCCACGAAGACCGGTCCTGCGCTGCCTGCATCCAATGGATCCTCGCGAAACTCAATAGGTCGTCGGTCCATCTTGAGGCCTACCCACACTACGTCCTCCGGTACGCGGTCGCCACTCAAGAACTTTCTGGCCCCAACGGCCTACCGCTCTACGAGTAATGTGTCCTGCCCACTGCCACTTCTCTAGGGAGTACTTAGCGGTAGGTAAAGCGTGGGTTGTAGCCATGGCATTGCTGACGTCTATGAGTGATGATATCCCCTCACTATCGGAAGGACCATATCGCTGGTCTGCCAACAAGGAAAAAAACTCGACAATGAAAACAAATATTTCTTGCGATTTCTGATTATATTGGCACCATCGTATTTGTTCCAGTAGGTATCGTAATAGGCGACTAAAGGATTTGTGGGAGATTGAGCAGCAGCGTTCTCTGAGTGCTACTCGCGACCAACTGGCATTTGTTAATAGTATATCATTATATTTCTGCCGGTAAAAAATTACGCGTTCCATTTTGCGGGATAGCCATGAAAAAGAACAATTGAAACTTCGACCTCATGTCTCAAGTTGGATGATAGAATTCACGTTGTGATGTCCGTGGACTCCCGTAACCATAAAATATCTGGTGGGGTTTGAGCTTGTTTACGAATCTATTAGTTTAAAACATTTCTAATTATTGACATTAATTGAAAATCAAATTCTGAGCTTGCTGAGTTGACGAGCTCACGGCCCACCTGGTGTTAAATGGTTACCGGAGCCCATAGACATCAGTCACATCATATACAAACTAAATGCAGCCTCCCACCTTGGGACATAGTTCTAAGGTCTCAGTGTTCTCAGACTCTGATATATATAATTATACTAGCTGACCCGGCAAACGTTGTCTTGCCATCTATAAGATTTCTAGAGAATTTCTAGTGTAGAAAAAAAAAGACTAACTTATTGGAAGTGTATAAGGATGTGGAATATGAGTGAAAAAGGCCTGGAGCGCTGTGAACGATGAGGGAATGTTGTTTAAAAATAACAAAACACCAAACATTAATTGTTTTAATTTATTAAAAGTAATAATTATATATATAATTAATTCATTACATAATAATAATCTCTTAATGCTGCAGCGTGAACAATATTTTTTGTTAGCCCGTCTTTAGCTAATACAAACAAACTTGATGGTTTACCCACTCGAGAGCATGCAACGTATAATTGTCCGTGTGAAAAACATGGTGTGCTCAAATCTAAGCCACAAACAGACATTGTTTGGCCTTGGGATTTATTAATAGTCATTGCAAATGCCAATCTAATCGGAAATTGAATACGCTTAAATTGAATTGGCACATCTGTGGGTATAATAGGTATTCGTGGTATCAATATATTTTCACCTCGAAACTTGCCATTTATAATGGTGCCTTCGATAACTTTTTTCATTATTTTTTTAATGACTAATCGCGTACCGTTGCATAACCGTGGCGGGTTCAAATTACGAAGCAAAATAATTGGAGATCCAACCTTCAATTGTAAGTTATGTGGTGGCATGCCTGGCAAATCCAGTGAGTTCAAAAACTCTGTTGGAAAATTTACAGATTCAGTGTCATCGCAAACTGTATCAATAGATTTATATGATACCAAGTCCCCTGGCAATAACTGTGGTATCTTCAGATTTAAAATGTCAACGTCCACATTTTTTGCAGCTAACATTGCTCTTTCTGCAAGCCACTCGAGATTTATGTAATTCGTGTGTACATCGGGAAATATTTGTTCAATGAGAGCATCTTGCGAATCAATGATAGTGCAGAAATCATTCGCTAATTTTATGTATCCAGTTTCAGCTATAGTGACTTTTCCATCGCCGATATTTAAGAGTTGTTTTGAGAATGTTTCAGCGGATGGATCTTGAAGCATTTGAACGCGCATATTTACTTTCAGCTGTACTATTTCAACATTACGCCACAATGTCGATGATTTTAAGCAGGCGTTGATTTCACCAGCGTATGTTGAACGTGGAATGACGGGAAGTGTTTGTCTAAAGTCACCTGAAAGGACTAACCGAGTGCCACCAAATAGTTTGTCGTTGTTTTTAATATCTTTCAATGTCCTGTTCAACGCCTCAAGCGAATGTTTGTGTGCCATGGTACATTCATATTTTCCACTCTAAGCACCGCCATGTCACTGCCTTTATGGACATAATTGCAAATGTATTTGATGCTTTTCACAGAACTGCAGAACTCAACATTAATATGAGCATTGTATGTTTTGCTCAGCAGGGGTGAATATGGCACGACCTAACGATTGTCAATATCAATGTCTGTGTTGCTGATGTTTTTAATAAATGATTGTCCGCCATTATCTGGATTCCTTCGACGATATGTTGGATATCCGTCGACATTTGTGATTGTATCGTTAGTGAAATCTTTAGGGATTTTTTTTGTAGATTTTCCATGTGACATGCAAGGCGATGAACTAAAAATGTTTAACTACTACGCTTGAAGCATAAACACTAATAATAGCCGAAAACTGTAGAGGTAACATCCCTACTCCGTGCTGTTTACTGGGTCAGAAGTGACACCTGTAGACATCTGGCGGGGATAACTAATTAAATGACGATTGATCAGTTTTCGACCGGAGAGGAAAAATGATTAAATTACTAAAATGGCTATTAAAAAATAAGGGTTGATCGTAGAAGGGTGAAAATTGAGGATTGTATGTATTTTTGTATGTTGTATCATAAAAAAATAGAAATTAAAAATTTTGTCCAAAAAATAAATAAAAAAATTTAGGGGTGGACTACCCCTAACATTTAGGGGGATGAAAAATAGATGTTGGCCGATTCTCATAGATACCGGATAAGCACAAAAAATTTCATCAAAATCGGTCAAGCCGTTTCGGAGGAGTATGGCAACGAAAACTGTGACACGAGAATTTTATATATTAGATATAGATATAATATTCGCTTTTATTCGTTGCGTACACACACCTTAAAACGCAGCTAATCTCATATCGAAGGATTCAAAAGGTTTTTGTTTGGTTTATAACCGTGGAATCTTTTTATTCACTATCTTTATGACATGAAATACACAGATTCTATTTGATATTTGAAAATTGCGTTTTTCAATTTCGCTAAGAAATTCACTAAGGAACAACAAACAGTTGAGCCATCATAAAGTAGGTACCTACAAAACAAATTAAAATCAAACCTTTTAGAAAACGAATATTGCAGTCCTTTTTCATGGGCACACGAAAGTGTTGAGATAACACAAAAGCTGACCACGTATGGAACCAAATATAAATGTCTCGGTGGAACATTAAGATAACGAGTGGAATGTTAAAAGCTATTTAATATTATGTTCCTTTCGAACTTTATTATCGAACCGTATAGAAGAACGTAAGTGTTGGTTGGGTCGCTTGCTTAGCTTTTTTTTATCGATTAGTTCTGTGGAGCCCATAGACATCTACAGCGTAAATGCGCCACCCACCTTGAGATATAAGTTTTAAGGTCTCAGTATAGTTACAACGGCTACCCCACCCTCTAGACCGAAATGCATTACTGCTTCACTGCAGAAATAGGCGGGTTGGTGGTACCTGCCCATGCGGACTCACAAGACTCCTACCACCAGTAAAGTAGCGATGGGCTTTTAGGTGGGTGGGCAGTAGAAATTGAATGTTTTTAGTTAAATTCGTTTGCTTTGCTAGTTTTAAATTGATCGAACAAATCACTCCATGTAACGTACGTATGACGGTAGCTATTCCCACGGATGGTACCTACAAAAACTATATGAAGCAACCACAACCTATTTCAAACAATTTTAGAAGTCAATGCACACAACACAAGACGTATACGGGCCAGAAATATCACCCATGTTTCGACAAAATCTACAACAGGCAAAAACAAAAATTCTTTGGTTATCCCCCTCGTTCAAATGACATAGGGTCATTACTGAATTTTTGTTTGTGCTTTATCGTGAAAAATTATTTCTGGATTTCTTGATGAATATTGTTTGATGCTTACTTTGTGGTAGTAAATTAACCACTCTTCGCCTTTTATGACAATAT
The DNA here is from genome assembly GCF_003987935.1 of Bombyx mandarina. Next base: position 1,835,867 of record NW_021011522.1, read on the forward strand.
AAATACACCCTTTATTGATCCGGATTACACAATCCGGAGGTAGGGTATTTCGTGCACTGGCACGGGTAGGTCAACCAGCCTACCTACTCCTGCTGCGTTGCAGTAATGTGTTCAACTTTGAACCGGCAGGGTCCGCGATGGGTGGCCACATTTACGATGTTGATGTCCACGGACTCCGGTAACCAATTAGCTCGTTCGCCCGTCTAAGCAATAACAATTACAATGTAACATGTTTAAAATGGTAATAATACTTTAAAATAATATAAACTGCATAGCATTAAAACATAACAAGACACTTTCTCGTTACCATACCGGATGCCGTAGCTTACAAGTCGAAGGCATTTTAAAGTAAGCGATAAATAAGCTCAGTATTAACGAGTTCCCCTCCCCTGCTCACCATTTTACCATTGACCACCACTGCTCGTATTAAAGAGGCAGTTTTTATTACGCATGTTAAAAACCTACACACACTAGTGCAAGTATATAGGTCGATACAGACATAGCAGTGTGTTGAGAGTATCATATTGCACATCGGCCTTCGGAAAATGACAATCGGCTAGTTTCGGCTTCGTAGAGCGCTATCTCTGTCGCACAAAGCACTAACAGTCCCACCTCGCATTAGAACTGCACACTAAGCCTAAGCCTGTTCGAGGCCAACCAAAAGCACCACGATGGCGCTGGGTAAAAATCCTGTGTGTTTATTGTGCATTTGATAACGTCAACACGGATGACAGTTTCAATAGGAACCTTTTTAAAGAGCTTAGAAATCGCACTTCTTTTATTTTTAATAATGTTCTAATGTCCAGTTACTTTTCCTGAATTATTGTATCATACATATAGGTACCTATTAAATAAAATTGCCTAATTTCAACACGCATTACTGGAATAATAGCAAACAAGTTAGAATTTCAATTTCGAACCAGTGATACGAATGAGGTTTGGGGTACTTTTTAATGTATAACTCCTAGTTTAACAGTGCTTACGAATATATAGGACCACGTGCCTGTTGTCATGACAACAAGTTTACTGTATTTATAATTACGGTAACATTAAGGTTATGAGAATTAAATCAAATAACTCGGTTTTGGCCCGTAATTTGAAAACGACCCACTACAGTCTGAGTGCGCAATCGAACACAGCCGTTGTTAGCAATCTGTCTCTTTCTAAAGACCGATGTGCAATAGTTAACGTCAGGTACTGTATCGCGAGGGACGAACTTGAGACTACACAACAAGCGCTTAGCCCCAGGATCAATTCTGAAGACATCGTTTTGAGACCTTAGTATTCATCTGCATGTACCTCATTTTCAATTGTATTAATTGAAAATGAGAGGATGAGCTATAACACGATTCAATACCCGAAACTTTTTGGATGTGTAGGAACTTTTTTTTGAAGTCGTCGTGGCCTAAAGGATAAGTCGTCCGGTGCATTCGTATCTAGCGATGCACCGGTGTTCGAATCCCGCAGGCAGGTACCAATTTTTCTAACTACTAACTACTTAACAAATGTTCACGATTGACTTCCACGGTGAAGAAATAACATCGTGTAATAAAAATCAAACCCGCAAAATTATAATTTGCGTAATTACTGGTGGTAGGACCTCTTCTGAGTCCGCACGGGTAGGTACCACCGCCCCGTCTATTTCTGCCGTGAAGCAGTAATGCGTTTCGGTTTGAAGGGTGGGGCAGCCGTTGTAACTATACTTGAGACCTTAGAACTTATATCCCTAGGTGTGTGGAACATACCACTTAACACCAGGTGGGCTGTGAGCTCGTCCACAAATCTAAGCAATAAAAAATAAATAAAAAAAAACTAAAGTTAATTCTTTATTGAAGCTTTCTAGTATCTGCCTCAAGCGAATCGTATAGTTTTTTTTTATTGCTTAGATGGGTGGACGAACTCATAGCCCACCTGGTGTTAAGTGGTTAGTGGAGCCCATAGACATCTACAACGTAAATGCGCCACCCAACTTGAGATATAAGTTCTAAGGTCTCAGTACAATTACAACGACTGCCCCACTCTTCAAACTGAAACGCATTACTGCTTCACGGCAGAAATAATAGCCTCTTAGGCTGTCAGGGAATAAGTAGGGGATTTGTTTTTTGTTTTTTATTCACGTCAGGTAGCGTTTCATTAGCCAACGTGCATAGTATAGTTACTGTTACAGTCTATTTTATTTACTTAAATGACGCTCTCATTATTTTTATTCATTTAATCATATAATCCGTTAATCTCGAACAAAAAATTTAATACGACATCTTGAAACGCGAATAAGTTAATAACAAGAAAAAGTCTTATAAAATAGAGTTACGGGCATCGCTAGTTAAGTATGCCATACTTATCTGTACAGGTTCGTGTAGGATATAAATCGTATCTCGGAATAAAGTCGTCACGATATCGCATCGTTCGACCCGCTAGAACAAAAGTTAGGTTGCGGGCACAATGACAGTGAATAAAACATATCGATTTTAAAAACACTACTACTGCTAGTGGTGGTACGTCTTGTGAGTCTGCACGAGTAGGTAGTACTACACTGCCTATTTCTCCCGTGAAGCAGTAATGCGTTTCATTTTGACGGGCGGGCTTGAACACAGGTGTGTTTAAAAATGAGACCTTAGAACTCGTGTCTCAAGGTGGGTGGCGGCATTTACGTGGTAGATGTCTATGGGCTCCGGTAACCACAACACCAGGTGGGCTGTGAGCTCTTCCACCCATCTATGCAATAAAAAAATATAAAAAAATCGCTAGAAGATTATAAGCCATAAACAAACGCTTAAAACTAAAAAAAACAGAGTAAAAAAATAAAACAATTAAAACTAATAAATAATTAGAAATAAAAGAATACATAAATAAATAATTGTGGAGAGTTCGAATAAAGAAATGGATACACCGAACTCAAGATAACACTACAAAAAATTATAACCTTAACAATGTTAATATAAAAAAAAGGCAAATCCCGGTGTGCCTCGGGCCTAAGTGTCGCGGCCAGCATTGAGATATCTTCATGAGTTACTCGCAAGCTGAGCTCGTCCTTATCGCTTTCAAATAAATTGCAAATCAAAATGACACCGAGCCCACTTGTGCAATCTCCTTTGTACATTTAATAGGTACCACAAATGTTGCTTGTCGCTACAAACTGTTTTTATATGCTTACGCATAACGCAAAACGCATATAGATTTATTTATTTAATATATTTTGTACACACAGCTGTTAGAAAAAACACGATATTAAGGATACAGAGTACAAGGGCACTACTTATTTCATGTTGAAATCTCTTCCAGTAGGCCCGCAAAAGGAGAGAAGAATTTGGAACTCAAACCTAGTGCATACAGTAAACATTACATATAATAATATATACATATTACAAGATACAAAACAATATATATACATACAAATACACACACACACATACATATTACCTATATATTATTATATTTCTTTGTTTGCCTTTTTCGCATACAATACTAAATTCAGACGTGAATTAAGTACAAGCTAGCTTTTAGCAGCAGCAGGTAGGCTCTGGCTTGGATGCGGTCATCATAGTGCGTTTCCAGATATCTTTTTTGCCACGTACCATCCGGCTATAGAATGAGCTCCCCTCCACGGTGTTTCCCGAGCGCTATGACATGTCCTTCTTCAAACGAGGCTTGTAGAGAGTACTTAGCGGTAGGCAGTGGCTGGGCTCTCCTCGCATTGCTGAAGTCCATGGACGACGGTAACCACTCACCATCAGGTGGGCCGTATGCTTGTCTGCCTACAAGGGCAATAAAAAAAAAGAAAAAAAAACTTTAAAATAAGTGTGTATCAATTTGTCGTCAATCTGCAGGTATGTTTAGTGCGAGTTTTTTAACTTTCCGATAGCGTAAAAGTTAACTCAATTTTGTATGGAGTTGAAACAGCGCCCTCTGGCGGCAAACAGAACCTGTTGCAACTCAGCCAGCCAAGCACACTAATCTGTTTTAGTAGCAGTAAAAAGATTGGGAAGTGAAGCCGGCCTGGTTTAAGAGAGAAGACGCTGGGTGCAGTATGTACTATTGGATACTACTATTGGGTATGGTACTATTGGGTGTACTTACTATTGGGTGTACTATCGAGAGATGCGACTGTCCCGATGTTCAAATATCGCGGGCAGATATCGATATTTTCAAGGAACTACGTAGTTACGAGTTCACGACAAGAGCGATGACAGAATAGCATCGTGTTATAAAAATCAAACTCATACAAATTATTTGCTTAGTTACTGGTGGTACTCTAACTATACATGAGACCTTAGAACTTATATCTCAAGGTGGGTGGCGCATTTACGTCGCAGATGTCTATGGGCTCTAGTAACCACTTAGCATCAGGTGGGCTGTGAGCTCGTCCAACCAACTAAGCCATAAAAATATATAAAAAAACGGCGCGTTGTAAACCCGTACAAGTGGGTACCACCACTATGCCTGCTGGTGCCGTGAAGCAGTAATGCGTTTAGGTTTCAAGATTATTATTTTTTATGATTGAAGAATTACTGGTTGCCCGTGGTCCTTTCTAGTTTCACTAGGACATGTGGGCGAGGAAAGGTTCGGCCAAGTGGGATTAGCTAACAGCTGCAGGAGCTTCTCTGAAGAAGACCTAACAACTCAAGAGCAGCTGCTTCGCGAATGATTGTTTCAAGAGCGGGATAGCCGGTCTAAAATTGAGACTTAGATCTCAGGTTTTTTTTTCCACAGGAGAAAATCGCCGGATCCCCACCCGCCCGGCAGATGGGGTAAGTTGGAGTTGAACCTCACTAAAAACTCCTGCCGCTCACAACCGGCGCCCTACCCCGGACCGGGCGGGAACCCAGTCGGGGCTACTGAGACGGCGGGACAGGGTTGACGCAGAGCACATTACCTACATCCATCGTCAGAGCAGAGAGTTGTTTATTTCTATTCGGTTCTGGCCGGTAACCACTTATTGCGTAATTATTGGCGGCAAGGCGAATTGTAAGAACGCTCGGGTAGTTAATACTATCCTGTTTATTTCTATCACGAAGTACCAGCATTCCCATTTGATGATGCAATACTCGCTTATACAGTACAAGAGAGAGAGAGAGAGAGAGAGAGATTACGATCTCATGTTTTTTTTTATTGCTTAGATGATAGGACGAGCACACAGCCCACCTGGCGTTAAGTGGTTACTGGAGCCCATAGACATCTACGACGTAAATGCGCCACCCGCCTTAAGATATGAGTTCTAAGGTCTCAAGTATAGTTACAACGGCTGCCCCACCCTTCAAACCGAAACGCATGTATTAAAGTGGGTGACATTATCGATATTCTGATGTTGATAGCCTCAACGACCGTCTGGTGTAGTGGTAAGTGACATGGTCACTACACAATGGGGTCGCGGGTTCGAATCCCGCCAAGGAAAGATATTTGTATGATAAATATAAATGTCTTTTCCAGGGTTATGGATGTATATTAAATATATGTATGTGTATAATAAAAATCTTATATTTATTTCCGTTATCTGGTACCTGTAACACAAGTTATTTACGAACTTATCACGGGACCAGTTAACGTGGCGTGATTGTTAGTAAATATTTATTTATTATTATTATTATTAAGTAATTATTCCATATACCAGATTGGCTGCGACCTTGATAGTCCGTCTACGTTATAAAAAAACGAAGACATATTTACAAAAAGTCTATCAAGAATATCAAATGTATATTTGTAAGCAAATCAAAGCAAATCAGTGCCACATTACAAAATCACGTATATACTTATTCTGGATTTAAATACGACAGCAAAACGTAGGATTAACTAAAAATTATTTCATACAGCATATTTTGATTCGCGTACAAAGTAATAAAAGGAAAAAAATTGCGATCCATCCTACCATTAATTATGATTAAATTAGGAAGCTTAATAAAAGCTGGCAACACAGTCTATAAATAAAAGCGAAAAGGAAAAACCGTTGGATATTCAAAAATAACCGTGCAAAATCAAAAGTCATTAACGTTCAATAAGTTAAAAAGTTAAGAGGCAAAGTTATAAATCATTATTTATTTCATCTCTCTACCAATTTTTCTGAGTCTTTTTTCATCAATTTAACAAGAACAAAAAGTGGCTTTCAATTGTTAGGTTTTATGCTTTGGGTATATATTTTTTTTTTATCGTGGGCAACCCGTTTAATAACACTGACCAATCGGACGCGTCTGCCGGTGACGCGCGCCGCCCTCTTCACTAGTGATTGGTTGTTCATTTGGTGCAGATTGTGCGATGGCGGGAAACGGATTTAAGTCTATGGCATCTCATTCTTACGGCCCTAAGAGATGGGGTGGCGTCGATATCGATATTTTTCATCATAAAACTTTTATGAAAATTTTATCGTGATAAATACGGAGGAATGTAATCGAAAGCACTTTTAAGATGTTTATCAAATTAAGCATTTATTTACAAGTACAAATATGTTATCACTTACCTGTTTTTATGAGTGTTTGTTCCATTATCGTAGGCAGTCAGGATCTATTGCTCTGAACAATGTAGTCCAAAGTAAGTTGTATTCCGCAAGGAACTTAAATAGAAGTCAATAAAGCTATAGGAATTCAGGCTTCGACTCCTTGCTGAACGGAAGATATTTAAAGCTCAAATGGGGCTTATCCAGAAATTCAGAATCGTTATGATCCATACTCAATACCATTGACAAACTTATTAAATCATCGATTATAATGTAGCAGTTAAAAACTATTTATATTAAAATAAGCCAGTATTGATAATGAACATAGCTAAAAGCTTATATAAATTCAATTGACTAAAGCGAACTACGATTTTGGTTTTAAAACATCGACATCGTCCCCTCTTTAGAGTTTAATTGAGACGAGGTAGCGATAAGTAGATTGTGGCAGACGCTGCCCGCAGACTCGAGTCATCTTTAAACCAAAAGTCTATTACATTAAGAACAGTTAAATATAACAATAGGTAATGGTAGATTTTTTATATTCCTCTAGCTTATTTGGATGAGATAATGATTAAATAATTTACACTATATACATGCATGTTAGAGAGAGAGTATAATTTGTTGCACACCAAAACATGCCTTACATTGAGTCATGTTGAGACAGTCAATAGGCAGGTCGATTTGTGTAATAGGCAGTCTTAGCGCGATCTTGCTTAGACAACTGTTTTGACAATGCAAAACTCCGAAATAGATATAATAGATACGTTACGGGAATTCTGACTAACAATATTTCTTATAGACCTATCAAAATAATCCCTTAAAATATATTATTAATAAATAATAAGTAATACAATAAATTCTGCTCTCCGCGTCGTCTTCCTCATTGCCGAGGGGTGTGATTCCCCCGATGAGAGATTAATTTCTTTTTGATGATGTTTCTCTATCTGCGTTTTTCCCTAGAACGTCTATCCTCACTCCACATGTATCTGAAGGAAGAAATTTAAACACATATACTGTTAAGAAATACAATAATTTCATAAATAAATACTATATAATAATGCCGGAAGTAGATTTCTATAGAAAAAAGATGTGTGTTCGATGTGTGTTGTGACGAAGTTCCTTATTATAAAAACATTAATTTTAAGTTCTATTCGAGGTATAAAGAAAATAAAACTGGAGGTTTCGCAACAACCCACGGTCATTCGGTAACGTGCTAACTTATTTTGGTACACTTCATTCACGGTTGTTTGCATAAAAGAGTTAGTGTATTGCGCAAACGAACGCTCTGAGATCGTCGTCAATGAATGAAAAAAATATACCTATGTTAATTTTTTGTACATTATTACAAAGTTAAGTCGTACACTGTGTGCATTACTAATAAAAATCTTACGTTACGGACGTTTTTTCCCGGTTAGGGTACCCCTCCGCATCGTCCCATAAGGAACTTCGTTCCAAAAATAAGATATTATGTTTTCTAATAGTGTAGGTAACTAATTTCTTAGAATTGTAAATTTTAGAATTCAAATTAGGATGAAGTTGATTGAAATTACTGGTGGTAGGGCGTCTTATGAGCCGGCACGGGTATGTACCCCCGACCTGCCTATATGTACCATTATTTACCTACCTAATCGTTGATAGCTAAGGGGCTATTCCAACTTCACCCACGGGCTCAACCTGAGGGAATTGCTAACACTAGCTCTAGCAAGAGCAGTGGTTCGCTGAATCTACTACCGGATCGGAATCGTGACCTACTGATTAGATCCGGGGCTCAACCTGAGGGAATTCCTAACACTAGCCCTAGCAAGAGCAATACTTCGATAAATCTACTACCGGATCGGAGTCGCGACCCACTGAGAAGATCCAACGAGAAACTCAGTGGGTTGTATCTTTGGACTAGTTAGCACGTCGAACTCTTCGTCGGAGCTTACGTTTCGACGAGGACGGTGACCGGTGCTTGAAGAGTCTAAAAGCACCGAAAGTGGATATGGGGGAATCGACAAGACATGTTTTGGGCGACGGCGACTTTGCTTTGTCCCGTTGTATAATATGTACCGTGAACGAGTAAGACCTCTCGGTTTGATTGGGGAGGCTGTTGTATAGTATAAAACTGAGACTCAGAACTCATGTCTCAAGGTAAGCCGTGGCATTTACGTTCTTAACATCTGGGTCATGTCAAGAACGTAACATGGTTCTTAACATGGGTTTTAAGCAATTAACCAAAAAAAAAAACTGAATCTTAATTTAAAAAAGTAAAATTAATAAAATTTAAATTAAAATAATATATTCAAAAATGTATCGTGGTTGTCACAACTCTATTATCTAACATAATTGAGACGAATTAGAGAAGAGCTGATCAAGACCCACGCTCAGCGCCGTATTTACCAATCGAGTATTTCATCAAGAAACCATAACAATTATTAAATATTAAATTGTTGTTAAAATGAATAAAAACATATTTACTTTTATAAGCACCTACATACTACAGAACCGAATTGTATTTTATTGATTGACTGAAAATGCTGTATCTGAAAGTAATTAGGTAATAAAGAATCAGAAAACAAGTACCGGATTTGTTTGAAACAATTAATTTTATCTTATCTAAACGAATGTATAAATATTCATTAAAAATAAAAACACCATTAAAATAACTTTTACAGTTTAAATTCGCGTTTGTAAATTTTATTAAATCTAATTATTTATATATTTTTATTTTATCATTGATTCGTTAAAAACAAAGTAACTAGGTACCTACATGAATTAAGCACGTTGATGGACGATTTTGAAACTAAAAAAATATATTAAAATTGTGTGATTGGAAAAAAAATCGTATGGCCATATTAGCCAGACAACCGATAGGTATCCGTTAGGGTAAACACGTTCTTGAGTGGAGACCGCGAATTGGCAAACGTAGTTCTGGACGCCCTCAAACTCAGTGGAGTGATGATCTGTGCAGAATGGCAGGCAGGAGCCTCGCCCGGTGAATCTAGCATGACCCGTCAATAGGTAGGGGGAAAAAGTATCTATACTGAGACCTTAGAACTTATATCTCAAGGTGAGTGGCGCATTTACGTCTGATGAGATGTCTATGGGCTCCAGTAACCACACCAGCTCGAGCTGTGAGCTCGTCCACCCATCTAAACAATAAAAAAATAAAAAAAGCTGGATGAGAGAAGTCGAGGATTGTGCTCAGTAGCGAGCAATTCAAAAGGCCTATGTCCAGCAGTGGACTGCTATACGCTGATGATGACGATTGATCGAATGACGATAAATCGAAATATCGATACCCGTCAAACGTACAGTCCCATCTCTAAAATAATCGAGAAGATTAGATTGGATTGCGTGTGATCGCACTAAGCGATCGATTTGTTCCACGATGTGATCACACAATAATCGGCTTTGAATTAATGTGGTCTAGATTGTCTGTTAAAAATAGAGAAGATTCAACGTCTATCCACAATCTGCCTACAAAGAATATTGCGGTATTTTGATCATGTTGCACGTAGGGATACCAGCAATTTGAAACGCCTTGTGGTGACCGGTAAAATAGAGGGAAAAAGGTCTAGGGGTAGAGGTCCCAAACGATGGTCGGACCAAATAGCGGAGGAACTGGGGATACCTATCAGCGACGCACTCCACCGGGCTGCAGCGCGGGATCGATGGAGACAGTTGGTTTACGAAATCGGACGGAGTCACGATCCTCAGCAGTGAGGGACCGATCGAAGAGAGAGAGAGAGAGATTGTCTGAATTACTGTTAAATGTATTTTCGAATTAATTCCCAAACTAGCTTATATTAACAATTGGAGCCAGTTAAGCATTAGCTGGTATATTTTCTTTTTTTAATGTTAATTTTTCGTCTGCCGTCTATTATTGTAATAAAACACGTAATGAACTAGATAGCCGACTTATACATAGGTGCATAATAACGTATATAATTACAAAGGACATAATAATAGTTAAAGTATTTTGTTCGACACTCGTTAAGTTAATTCCACTCCAAATGACTTGATGTAGCCTGTGGCTTAATAACTCCCTAATGATGCTTGTTAGAAATGATGGATGAGGGACAAATTGCTAACGGCTCTGGTACGCTGATTTGAACCTTAAATCGCTTAGAAATAAAGCCTAGACGTTTTGACAGTACAAATTATAGTACTCGATAGTGGATTTTCAATTGAAAAGTATTGTGTATGGTACATACCTATTTATATCTCTGTAAAATTTCGTGTTAATTATTGATCAATAAGCGGTTATCGTTATCGGGTCGTGGAATAGTTACATAAAAATGTTTTTTGCGCAAATCCTGATTATAAAGTTATTATTATTATTATTATTATTATTAATACTTTATTTCAGTTTTTTTTTTAAAACCATAACATTTTGTTAGTAGTAATTACTTATATCTATGTTAGTGACTTAAAAAATCTAACACATAACTATCATTATATATATACATTTTATACCATTACATTTTTTATTTTATTTTTTCTCCTTCCAAGTGCCTACTGCAAAGGCTATTGATCAGCAGTCCCTCGATCTTGCTCGATATGATTCTCAAAAGACTGTTGCCACTAATAAATAATAATAAACAAAACGTTTATTTTCGTTTAAATCTATATTGTGATGGAATTGTAATAACCTTAATAATCTATGGAATTGTAATTTTCACTTTAAAGTTATCGTTGTGTGCGCCATCTAGTATCAAATATAGTACACTAAATACATTACACAAACCGGGACAAAATACATATTCAAAACAGTTCTGCTACTTGTCAATAGGTGGCAGTGTTCTCAACTTCTAAGCTTTCCAACAGATGTCAGGAGTAATATCAACGATATTTAGATTTAGCAGGAATGATGATTAAACATTCTCAAGTAGGCTATTATAATCGATTTTACAATCGTAAACAATTACCATAATATTGTTAGGATATTTTTAGTTTCAATAAATCGTCCGAACCATATTTATGCAGTTCAGAATTGATAAAATAAATATAAAAATTAAATGCATTGACGCTTCAACAAGCTCACAGCATATCTGGTGTTAAGTGGTTACCTTAGCCTATTGACGTCTCAAACCCCATCCGCCTTGATAATTGAGGTCTCAAGTAAGCTAGACCACAGTTGTTTAGTATAATATCCACTCTTCATGTCGGAACACATTACTGCTTCAGCCGTAAACGGACGTGATGGTGGAACCTATCCAGCTGGGTTGACACGAAACTCTCTCTCTTTCTCTCATTAGTAATAAGGTTTTTTTTTATTGCGTAGGTTGGTGGACGAGCTCACAGCCCACCTGGTGTTAAGTGGTAACTGAAGCCCATAGAAATCTACGACGTAAACGCGCCACCCACCTTGAGATATAAGTTCTAAGGTCTCAGTATAGTTACGACGGCTGCCCCAGCCTTCAAACCGAAACGCATTACTGCTTCACGGCAGAAATAGGCAGGGTGGTGGTACCTACCCGTGCGGACTCACAAAAGGTCCTACCACCAGTAATTACGTAAATTATAATTTTGCGGTTTTGATTTTTATTACACGATGTTATTCCTTCACCGTGGAAGTCGATCGTGAACATTTGTTGTGTACGTATTTCATTAGAAAAAATGGTAACCGCCTGCGGGATTCGAACACCGGTGCATCGCTATATACGAATGCACCGGACGTCTTATCTTTTAGGCCACGACGACTTCTCAAACGTTAATTCTATATATTGTTTCTTCATCGTGGAAGTCGTTCGTGAGTGTGTATCCATATCTCATTAGAAGTATTGGTAACTACCTGTAAGAATTTGAGCTCCAATAGTCTCATCATTTGATATCGAATATATCTTTTGACAATGTTTGTATTACGGTAATTACATACAGTTGTATACGCGTAATAGAAATCGGCCGATGTTCCTGAATAGATACATATTGTTTCTGTTTTAATTATATATCTAGTCTATAGGTAATTCATGATGGGCAGCGGCTTGGCTCTGCCCCTGGCATTGCTGATGTCAATGAGTGCCGGTAACAACTCACCGTCAGGTGGGTCGTATGATCGTCTGCCTACAAGGGCAATAATTTTTTTTAAGGTTTTCCGTTCTCTATGTGTTTAGAGAGTTTTTACTTCTCGATAGCATAAAAGTTAATTCAAACTTGTATGGAGTTCGAACAGCGCCCCTAGCGGCAACGTTAAAAAACTCGCACTAAGCACGCGGGACACAATTTTGAAGTCAAAGGAAAGCCTAGAATCCATTTGTAATTGCCATTATATAGCTCGGAACTTCTACACTTCAGGATAGGGAATGTTTGCATTAAGCATAGAAAAAAAAACAGCGTAATTTTTACATTTATTAATTTAATCATTATGATTACATTATTGTTGTCAACATTTTTATTTCAATGGATTAATATTAATATTCAATTATTTGTTTTCAATTACCAATAATATTATTAATTAAAAATTTATCAATGTTTTGTTAACGAAACAGGACGGTAATTCTGATGGAGTCCATCCCACGTAAATAAAATGAGTTACTTTTATTTGATTATAATTCAATCATCAAACAATGCACGAATCCAGCCGAGACGTGCATTGCTCTATATTAAAAATCTTTACATCAAAACTTACAATTAAATAACGTATTAAGAATCAAATTTTCATTACATAATCTCGTTTTAAAATGTTTTGGCACGTGTTATTTTTTGTAATTTTTTTTTCATTTTAATTTTTTTATTGAAAAACATCGAATAGTTCATGGTTGCGTTCCCCTTTGTACCTCTTAGGCTGATTGACTTCTTCTTCGATGTAATCACACGGCACGAACAGCTAAAACATAGGAGTAGCTATTAATACTAAAATAAAATTTGTTTTCGAAATGTTAACTCGGATGTCCTTCTTTAAGCGGGGCTTGTGGAGAGTATTAAGCGGTTGGCAGCGGCTTGGCTCTGCCCCTGGCATTGCTGAGGTCCATGGGCGACGGTAACCACTCACCATCAGGTGGGCCGTATGCTCGTCTGCCTACAAGGGCAATAAAAAAAAAAGACTAGCTTTCGAACCCGCTCTATGGATTACTACATCACTAATATTCAACTTAAGACAAGAGGAGTGTACTGTACAGCCGCCTCTGCATTGAACGCGTCGAGCCACCACAAATAGCAACGGTGAAAATAAATAGTAGAAGTCAGAGGTAACTTAAAATGGAATTAATTGGAAAAGTGATTCTTAATTACTGTCACTATGGAACGCAATGATAATGATGAAGAGAATGGCGTCAGCAACACTGACGTTATCATTTTAAAAATACCATGGAACCAGCTTATCCGTCGTATATAATGTTTGTCCTGGTCTGTAAGCCACCATATGAGCCTAAAGCTTCGAGCTTTTTTTAAGGAAACGGGTTAACGAGCTTACAATACACGTGGGATTAAACGGTTACTGGAGCCCATAGAAATCACAGCGCGAATGCCGCCCCATCTGGAGACATGAAATTGAAGTCAGAATTATACTTTATACGACAGTCCTGCCCTTAACACCAGAACGAATAACTTCTTCGCGACATTATCAAAATAACCCTTCTACTCATATCTGTTCATAAAATATTTATAACTATTGATACCATGCCCCACACGCTTTTTTTACAATAAAATCATTTTTTCTTACACTATTTTTAATTCAAATTTATTAAAATTTATTTTCTATTTTTTAGTTTGATTTTCTATAAAAGCGTATTTTGTTAGTTTTTTTTAAACTATTATTTATTTTTCATTATTTAGTTGAATTTCAATTAGTTCAATTTTTTTTAAATATTGGATTGTCATCGGTTCTTAATAAGTATACCAAATTTCGAGTTAATCCGACGTTTTGAAGGGGGTCAAAATCATGTTCAAAGATTCCGTTACATTCTAACATACTTAACATACATAAGTCTGAAGCTAATAAAAGCGTATTAAAAAAATAGTACGATACAAACCCTATCATTCAGAGGTTTCCCTTCAAGCACGTATTTGAGTTTGTCCAGTTGGCACGGAGTCAGGATTCTCTCCAAGACCTCGTCTCTCAGTTCGTCGCGCTTGTGACCGTCTCGTTTTCCATTCGTCCATCCGCGGGAGTACTGGAACGTCTGCGCCGTCACCGAGGCCAAGGTCATCAGCGTTAGAATCAATGTAATGTTGGTTACCATTTTCGTCACTGTAAAACGAATAAAATTATGAGTTTTTTTTTCTTATTGCCTTTGTAGGCAGACAGGTAGACGAGCATACGGCCCACCTGATGGTAAGTGGTCATCGTCGCTCATGGACGTCAGCAATGCCCCTGGCAAAGCCAAACCGCAGCCTACCATTGTTTAGTGTAGACTTTTCTTCTTTGTCTCCACCTTATCCCACTAGGTGGGGTCGGCACAGCTAATTTTTCTATTACATTCTTTTCTATCAGCCGTCATCTCAACATTAATTCCTCTCTCTCTCATAGCGTCATTCACACACTCTATCCTTTTTTTTCTGTCGACCTCTTCCCCATCTACCTTGCACTACCATTTACATATATCTCGTAGTTTCTGAATTTGGAAAAGTCGTAGACTCTCCAAAGTGCCTGATGGATATGTTACCTACGTGTCCAGTCTAAAACCATTAACTATTGATCCTCTTTAAATTGTCCCAACCATTTAAACGTCTACCGTCAGAATCACGCCGTATCACAAGTACATTTGTGGCGATAAAAAGGTCTGGTTCTGCTTCATTTTAACAAAGCTTTTTTATGGATTCTTGTGTTGTTTTTTTGTCTTATTCTTGAAGTCTCTGAAGAAAACCTATAAATTATACTCTTTCGATGCAGTGCTCTATGAAACCTTATTCTAAAAACTATATTGTAGATATTTATGATAACTGATTTTGACTGACTCGGTAGTGCGGTAGTTAGCGCCTTGACTGTTGTGCCGAGGGCCGTGGTTTTAGTTCCCACGTCGGGAAACATTCCCGTGATGAATAGATTTCTACTCTTTGTCTGGATGTTTATCATCTATCTATCATCATGCTCCTGCCATTCTTTCAGTGACCTGGGGTCGACGCAACATGTTTTCTCTTTCCATACTCCTCTATCATATACCATTTCTCCGCTCACACATATCGTCTTTCATGCAATCCATGCATTTTTGCATTTTTTTAGGTCTACCTCTTGCTCTTCCTCTGTGTCTATCATCTATATATGTATATATTTAGGTATGTATGTGAGTCTCTCGTACCCATAACATAGGGAACCCTAATTTGAGGCCGGATGACCATTTGTGAGTTGATCCCCGTTATTTATTTTATGTATTTATTTACATGCTTTGGACTGTAGAGTAGTTAGTGCAGAGTCAGAGAATAGCGGGACCAAATCACTTGTCGTAGTTAAAAGGCGATTAAGGGATTCATCGAAGAATGGGTAGGAGTATTCTCCGGCATAAGCTAATGGGCGTATTATGAGCGCGTATGGCCTTGTACCACAATTTTGCCTATATAAGCTGCGAAGTTTTCACGCATAAAGGCTTTGAAGTGTGAGTCAGCAGTCATGACTGCCCACACCTCAAACAGGAACATATTACTAGTTTACGACAGACATAGGCAAGAAAATATTGCGTTACATGGATACAAGTCAAATTAATAACAACGTTTTAAAAAAAAACGATCACGATTTAAAACCTCCAAATCATAGTGCATAGATATTTGTTCTGGAGACTATTTCTAGAGTTTTCTAGAATACTGATTTAAAACGATCGCAATTTAAAACCTCCAAATCATAGTGCATAGATATTTGTTCTGGAGACTATTTGTAGAGTTTTCTAGAATACTGATTTAAAACGATCACAATTTAAAACCTCCAAATCATAGTGCATAGAGATTTGTTCTGGAGACTATTTGTAGAGTTTTCTAGAATACTGATTTAAAACGATCACAATTTAAAACCTCCAAATCATAGTGCATAGATATTTGTTCTGGAGACTATTTGTAGAGTTTTCTAGAATACTGATTTAAAACGATCACAATTTAAAACCTCCAAATCATAGTGCATAGATATTTGTTCTGGAGACTATTTGTAGAGTTTTCTAGAATACTGATTTAAAACGATCACAATTTAAAACCTCCAAATCATAGTGCATAGATATTTGTTCTGGAGACTATTTGTAGAGTTTTCTAGAATACTGATTTAAAACGATCACAATTTAAAACCTCCAAATCATAGTGCATAGATATTTGTTCTGGAGACTATTTGTAGAGTTTTCTAGAATACTGATTTAAAACGATCACAATTTAAAACCTCCAAATCATAGTGCATAGATATTTGTTCTGGAGACTATTTGTAGAGTTTTCTAGAATACTGATTTAAAACGATCACAATTTAAAACCTCCAAATCATAGTGCATAGATATTTGTTCTGGAGACTATTTGTAGAGTTTTCTAGAATACTGATTTAAAACGATCACAATTTAAAACCTCCAAATCATAGTGCATAGATATTTGTTCTGGAGACTATTTGTAGAGTTTTCTAGAATACTGATTTAAAACGATCACAATTTAAAACCTCCAAATCATAGTGCATAGATATTTGTTCTGGAGACTATTTGTAGAGTTTTCTAGAATACTGATTTAAAACGATCACAATTTAAAACCTCCAAATCATAGTGCATAGATATTTGTTCTGGAGACTATTTGTAGAGTTTTCTAGAATACTGATTTAAAACGATCACAATTTAAAACCTCCAAATCATAGTGCATAGATATTTGTTCTGGAGACTATTTGTAGAGTTTTCTAGAATACTGATTTAAAACGATCACAATTTAAAACCTCCAAATCATAGTGCATAGATATTTGTTCTGGAGACTATTTGTAGAGTTTTCTAGAATACTGATTTAAAACGATCACAATTTAAAACCTCCAAATCATAGTGCATAGATATTTGTTCTGGAGACTATTTGTAGAGTTTTCTAGAATACTGATTTAAAACGATCACAATTTAAAACCTCCAAATCATAGTGCATAGATATTTGTTCTGGAGACTATTTGTAGAGTTTTCTAGAATACTGATTTAAAACGATCACAATTTAAAACCTCCAAATCATAGTGCATAGATATTTGTTCTGGAGACTATTTGTAGAGTTTTCTAGAATACTGATTTAAAACGATCACAATTTAAAACCTCCAAATCATAGTGCATAGATATTTGTTCTGGAGACTATTTGTAGAGTTTTCTAGAATACTGATTTAAAACGATCACAATTTAAAACCTCCAAATCATAGTGCATAGATATTTGTTCTGGAGACTATTTGTAGAGTTTTCTAGAATACTGATTTAAAACGATCACAATTTAAAACCTCCAAATCATAGTGCATAGATATTTGTTCTGGAGACTATTTGTAGAGTTTTCTAGAATACTGATTTAAAACGATCACAATTTAAAACCTCCAAATCATAGTGCATAGAGATTTGTTCTGGAGACTATTTCTAGAGTTTTCTAGAATACTGATTTAAAACGATCACAATTTAAAACCTCCAAATCATAGTGCATAGAGATTTGTTCTGGTGACTATTTCTAGAGTTTTCTAGAATACTAAAGCGATCTGATTTTGGTTGAAGCATGTGACTATAGTACCAAACAAAAATTAGTATTCCTACTTCCCTATTAATTTACTGGTGGTAAGGCGTCATGTGAGCCCGCAATAGTGGGTACCACCACTTTGCCTATTTCTGCCGTGAAGCATTAGTGCATTTCAGTTTAAAGGGTGGGATAATCGTATTGTAAACACTGAGACTTAGAGCTCACGTCTCGTGGGTCATAATTAAAATTACCTTTAAAACCTAAATCTCGCTTTTTTGGCTGTATTGTTTTAGACCCTTATTTATAACAACTGATTACTGTTTCAAACTTTTTAATGACATTGCTAGCATTTTAGAAACTTTTTTGCATAGTAACGTTAACAGAAGGTATGGTATTTCATCAAATAAAGCAAACTACAGAAAACAAGTTATTATAAAGTAAAAGTTTACGAAAGCTGTAAAAACCAAAGTTCGTAAACTTCTCAATTCTTTCGAACAGGCACCTACCTACGTGTTCCCGCAATATGAGTGAGTTACAACAACGAAAACAGCAAAAAAAAACCTACAAACGGGAATCGTGGTCTTATAACTTTAATATTGTTTCGCCCGAATAAAGACGTAAATGAAAAAATGTTTATGAAAACGTGCCGTGTTTATGTGGAGGTGAGAAATAATAATATTGTTTGTGAAAACGAAATAACTGAACGGCGGTATGAAGGAAGACTTCTCTACGGCGTGTTGTTGATCAGTTGAATCCCACTTTGCACTATAGTAGAGTTATTTTGTCGCTGCAGTTTGAGTCATAAAACACAGCCGGGCTAGGGCGGTGAGCATGTTGTTATAGTTGAAATGTTTCGTTCGAGGCCGATGTGATGTTAGAAGTTATACAGTCCGTAGATTGTGCAGTGTGGACTCTGCCAATGTGAAGTCGTTTTTTTTTCTATCACACAACGGTGATCACATCTTTGAACCGAAAAACGACTGCTTTTGTCTTCTTTTACATTTGTATGACCATGTTATGTGTACAGATTCCGATGACAATGTGTTGTGTCGTGAGTTTATAATATATTAAAAAAACAGAATCTTCTCCTTCTTCATATTTTAAATTTCCATTCTAGACAGACGGGCATACGGTTCGTCCGATGGAGAGTGGTCACCATCGCTTGTGCACGTCAATAATGTTAGGAGCACAACCAAGGGCGTTGCCTATCGTTTAGAAGTACTCGGCAAGCTTTGTTTCAAGAAACAACATGGAGTACATGTGAGTACATGTGCAAGTTCATTCCGAACCCAGACTGTATGTGACAAAAAAGATCCCTGAAAGCGTTGCTATATTTTTAATAGCCCTTGTAGGCAGACGAGCGTATGGCCCCCCCTATGGTGAGTGGTTACCGTCGCCCATGGACGTCAGCAATGCCAGGGGCAGAGCTAAGCCGCTGCCTACCTGTGGATGAACTGTGTGATGCTAAACGCGAGATGAGGGGATCATCTCAAAAAAATCCTCAAAGGAATCCTTGATTGAGTGGAGTGACCACTCATGATAATTTGCACCATAATTTCGCCTACCTTCTCGAAATAAAAAATGGTTATCATAAATATATCCAGGTTACCTCGTCGCCCCGTTGCTCTTTTCAGCACCCGCTTTAGCAGAACCAATCTAGGCAAGCACTCACCTACTCCTCGTCTAACTAACCTTTATAATAATCTAATCAGAAAAGTTGAAAACCTTGACATATTTGGCGATTCCCTTCCAATATTCAAGAACAAAATTATAAAAAGTTGTTGTTGAACCTCAGCCTCAGCCTTGGTCTGAGTACTCGGGTATTACTGTCCTTGTTGTCTTTCTTTTGTTTTTAATTTTTTATTATTATTAATAGTATTGTTAAATCTCTATTGATATATTAATGTAATGCATNTCCTTGTTGTCTTTCTTTTGTTTTTAATTTTTTATTATTATTAATAGTATTGTTAAATCTCTATTGATATATTAATGTAATGCATGCTGTGATTGCCTCTAATTAGAGTTGCAGTTATCAATTGCTCTATACATGTCAATGTTATTTTATGTCTTACTGTAAACCCTGTCGGTAATCCTTAAATAAATAAATAAATAAATATATCACGATTAAAACCGAATAAGGATTTAATGAATTGTATTCATAACCGTTTCTTGAGTTCGAAATCACATCGTACGAATCACTTAGTACGAATTTTCAATTGAATTACTGTGTTTCGGTCTGGAGTATAATTACTTTCGATTGTAGGCATAACTGACTTACGTGTTTGAATTACACGAGGTTTCGGAATAAGAAAATAACATGATTTGTTCACGTTTATCGACGGCGCTATATTGCAGTCTTACATTGTTTTGTTAATTAAAAGCTATTTATGGGTTGTCTTACAGCGATCTGAAGTGAGTTTGAAAGCCGGTCACCGGTAAAGTCGCGAAATCGAAAATCGCACATAATTTTAATTTTTTAGTATCGGTTTCGTGTTTTTAATGATTTATCTTAAAGATGAACGTTTAATTGGGAAGAGGGTAGTTACTAACTAAAAATTTGCAGTCGATTGAAGTTTCACGCCTGAGTCCTGAAGATTACGTCATTTTTTCTGATGCACCACATTTGCTCTTAATTTTTGTAGTGTCTTCAGATAAATCTAGACATATTTAAAATGTTGACATAATAGTTTGATTTGATTTGACTCTGGTATTAGATATTTTAGCATTTACGAAATAAGAAAAACCGACCTTCTGAATTCGATTAAAATCTCAATGTCAAATACATATCTCATGAATAAATGTAGCCATGTATCTGATCTGAAACCCTGTCCGTCTAAGTTATAGTAATAATTCATAACATTGCGTCGCTAATCTCGAATAAGTAGGTAGTAGATACTTATCTAAAAATCGGACATTATTTTGTGAAACAACATTGGCCAAGCGAGAAGCGTTGGAGTTGGGTTCTCGATGGCTTTTAACGCTCATTTCGGTAAAAATAATAAAAAAAAAATTCGTAAAAGGATATTCGATTGTATAAACGAAAACCTGCAAAAAGGAAGATTCGTAATAAAAACTTCTTCAGCTTTGACCTTTGAAGCGTGAATATGAACCATAATTTTCTTTATCTTGTAACTACGGAAAGGTTAATTAATTGTATCTATTTTTTTTATTTTTAACTAATTTATATTTAATAGAACGATAACAGCCTAGAGGCTTAAACCCGAAGTCTGATCAGGTAGCTTGTCAGCTGGATATGCGGCCAACCAATTTCCCCACGAGGCAAAAGATAGGAATAGGTGAAGAGAAATGATGAGAAGAGTCACTGTCCTGAGCAATAAAGGAAGGATTGAGAAGAAGATAATATAATATCTGTAACAAGTTGCAAGATTTTTCTTGCACCTAATGCCACATAACTAATAAAATTCTTGAGTATTGATATGGTATAATTTGTTGTTGACCCGGAAACTCCTGTCCCATTTACATTATATGTTTTTCCTATTAATTGATTTAGAGAATTTAGACATTCCCAGGTCGTGTTTCGGCGCTGTTGTAAGTACCAAGATCAACGGGTAGGCGAATTATAGGGTACGCATTGAATCTGAAAATCGTGGTAAGGACCCGTTAATTAGCAGTGTATGTAATGTTTTCCTTTAGTTATCACATTATCGTCCTTCGTTCGACGTTCGAAGAGGTCGACGAGCGAAATAACCCATAGACACAGCCCATTGAGCTTTTCGCCAGATTTTCGCCGTGATCGGTGTAATTCTGCGAAGCACTGCTCTTGCTAGGGCTATTGTTAGCAAATACTCTTTGATTGAGTCCGTTTGCTCACCTACCCGTCCGGGCGTAGCTGGAATAGCCCCATAGGCCAACAGCCAATAGATAGGCAAAAAGAAAAAGTTTTTTTTTTCCTACCTAAGCTGATAGCCTTGAGAGGCTATATCAGCGTAACCTTTATTAGTAGGTGAGCTCACGGGGCTCAAACCGGAGTATTGCTAACACTTACCCTAGCAAGAGTAGTGCTTGGTAGAATCTACCACCGGATCGGAAACGCGACCCACTGAGAAGATCCGGTGAGAAACTCAGTGGGTGAAAGTTATCACATACGTTTTTAATACATAGGATTGACCGATATGTACTAAAACGGAAGCAATACCCTTGTACAAGCACGCAACGAGCAATCTTGTTCAGTGCAAAACAATATACTATAGAATATTTTGATAGACAGCCTGGCTGTACCCTGGGCGTTGCCGTGGTCTACATTCGTAACCACTGACTGTCAGGTGGTCCGTATTCTCTATGCATGTTCGTGTGCCTCTCTCTCTCTCTCTCTCTCTCTCTCTCTTCAATCGGTCTCTCATTGCTGAGGATCGTGAGTCCGTTTGATTCCGTCAACTAGCTGTCGAACCCATTCCCCATCGATCCCATTCTGTAGCTTGGTGGAGTGCGTCGCTGACAGGTATTTTTAGTTCCTCCGCTATTTGGTCCGCAAAAAATAGAAGCATTTGGCGAATATTAGAATATGTATTAATTTGATCTATCTGAACCTCTAAATCTACTTACATTCAATTTCAAAACTCCGTATTACTGTAGTGAGATATTGTACTTATTTTGTCACATCCTGTGCTAGTATATACTTGGTGTGAATTGAGAGATTATTCTTATTATTGTTTTATACTTAGTTGTTTATTTTTTTTTCTCCTTAAGGAACCCTAAAGCATTTTCTAACACAACTCTATCGATGTCATCATAAAAGTTCATCGAATGTTAATGATCACGAACTTCGAATTAGATATTTTTTCTCGATGATACCACTAATCAAATTAATTAATTTTAGAAACTACTTAATTTTTACTGGTGGTAGGACCTCTTGTGAGTCCGCACTCACATATATGCATTTTAAAAAAAAGGTTCATTGTTTTATTTCTTAGTCTTTACCATAAATTTAGTATCGACGCAAAATAGTATAGAGACAATAGACCTTACAAAACAAGAAGTGAAGTTTAGCAAACGTTACTGTTCTTATGGCCAGGTTGTGATATTGACTGGTCTGTGCCACCACCCTACCTATTTCAGCGTAGCAATAATGCGTTTTTGCTTGACGCGTGGAGCAGTCGTATTTTTGTATAATTGCCTACGGTACTCTATTATAATAGTTAAGGAAACTTTGTTATCTGTTCTCCAGTGAAACCCTTAAATGACTTAGATGGCTTTTATTATGCCCCCGAGAAATGGGATAACTATTTAGGACGCGAGTGTGTTTGATACACCCAAAGTATTGTATTATTGTAAAGTTAATCCACAGAATTACGAATTGCACTACTTTCTAACGTACCCATAAATTATAGTAATATAGTAAAACTAGCTCTACCCGTCCGTTTCGCTTGGCATTTAAAATTAACATTATTATTTCTCACCCCCACAACGATTCTCATCATTAACACCCTCTCAACTGGTGTAGGGAGTCCAACACTCGTATTAATATTAGCCTATCCATTAAGTACATGTATTTTCTACATGGATACCAAGTTTCAAGTCAATCGGATGCATGGTTCAGTAGTTATAACGGAACATCCGTAAAAACTACTGTAGATTTATATATCAGTATAGATTTGCATGCGGAGCTTTTTAAAATACGGATCCATGGCCCACTAAATGAGAGTCTAATATTGGCGAAATAAATTGTGTTGGGAGCGGAAGGAGAGATGTGAAGATGAATTGAAAATGAATGATTAGAAAAGATGAACTGTTCCATCCGTTTGTCCGGAATCGACAAAATCTACGAACTAACAGGCAAGCGGTGTATCTTCTATTAGACTGTGGCATTTAAGAACGCACCTTTTGATGAAGCGTAAGCCGGAACGCACGAGAGGTGGGAAAAAGAATATAGTCTCTGATACGGGACCTTTTTACCGCCGAAAATTTAAAAATGAAATATAAAATATAATGTATATAATAACTAATAAAATATAATAACTTAGAATTGTTTATACTGCTACAACATAAAACTCCTATTGTTTCAACGGTGGTGTTAATTACATAAAACACGATTTTACGGTGATATAAAGAAGGGACTCTATATGGACTCCCTCAAGACATTAGGAATAAAGAGCGTTGGCTGTGGTGCAACGATCATAGCTTGTGCGGAACAGGAAACTATACAAATAAATTAAACAAAATAGGAACAAAATAGAAAAGCGACTTCAATTTTTTTTAAAAATATAAAATAAAATCATAAGAATATAATCAAAGTAAACGAAGTAAATTAAATGTGAATTATCAAGGATAACTCAAAACTTGATGATATTTAAACGGAGCTACATGAGAAACAGAGGTTTTCATACTAAAATAATCATCACGATACACGTATAATTAAGTTCTGAGATAACAAAAAAAAAGAAAGTCGAATGAGTAAATTTGTCTTAATTTTTCGGCTTTCACTACTCTTTATTGGAAAGCTGTTAAAAATTTAACCAGATCTAATTTTAGCCCCCCATCACCTTACATCACGTACAATTAATTCTCTTTAGAGGTACGTTGCGTAGTCTTTTTTTTTCGGGACCGGGATCCGAACCTCCTACGAGGTCCCCGCGTCTTGTCGGAGTACGGGGTATATGGAACTGGACGGTCAGCATATGTTATGAGCGAACCGCGGGCCCAAGGAATGGAATTTAGGACCCTACCTAACAAACAACTTCCCTGCACTACGTTCTGTATTCAACACAAGCTTATCAAGCTGGAATTGACTCTATGCTTTCTGTACCTATAAGCGACTAGCTGTACCGTCCGCATCGCTGGGCATTTAAAATTAACATTATTATTTCTCACCCCCACAACGATTCTCATCATTAACACCCTCTCAACTGGTGTAGGGAGTCCAACACTCATATAAGTATTAGCCTATCCATTAAGTACATGTATTTTCTACATGGATACCAAGTTTCAAGTCAATCGGATGCATGGTTCAGTAGTTATAATGGAACATCCGTAAAAACCGCTGTAGATTTATATATTAGTATAGATTGTTGTTATTAATAAAAATAGACGGCGATGGATAAAACAGATGGCTAGCATCAGAAAACTTGCATAAATTATCGTCAATATATATTTTCAAAATTTTTGCTGATCAAAATAATACTTACATTAGGATTGTCTGACGTCACGAACTACCAAAATTCAAAAAGAACGATCAAATCAATTTAAATGCATACAAAAAAATTACGTAAAAAGAATAATTCGTATGTAGTAAGTACCTTTGACTTCAAGGAATGGCAGTTGACTACGATATGCTGAAGCAAGTTAGCCGCTTTTATACAAAATGGGGCGGTCTACATTGATCGCGAAATTACTTTAATATCGTTTTAAGTGTAATTATTTTGATGAGTCTAACAAGACAGCTATTGATGGTTAATTACAAAGATGCGTAGATTAGGGACTTGTTCAATGTTGTGTATAATATACTTGATCTGGCGCCAATAGATCAATCTCTGTAATTTCGTGTAAAATGACAGAAAATTGTAAAGCACTTTCCAATTCAGTAGTTTTGAGTTGGTATTTAAATTTCAAATACATTTTCAGTACTTTATATAGGGGATTATTTTTTTGTGACTTTCAATATATATGAAATTTATAAGTACAGAAATAGAAAACTCCAGACGAATTATAAATTATAGTATTTCGAATGGACGCTTCTTGTAAAATCAGTAAACCAAGTAAACTTTTTAAAACAGGCGAAGCTAAACTACCCTTTATTTGGTTATCTACGTTTTTTATTAAACAACGTGAACTTGGGTGTATATTTATAATTTTAATTAATTTCTGAACGATTTAAATAAGATAACTCATTAAAAAACTTAGTACCAAATACAAAATAATATTTAGTGATATTAGTCTCTTAAATGTGGCTCCTTAATTTTGTTCAGATAGCAATAATTTAGTGTCTTGCGAGTGAAATAATATTAATTGTAATAAAAACAAAGTAGGTATGTAACAAAGGTCGTTATTACACAGTGCAGATTTTTTTTCCAATATTCCAATTCAACCCCACTATACAAGCCCCGCGAACTTCCCGCGCACTGACGTTCTAACGTGAAATAATAACGTCTTGTACGTGGTTTAATTTAGAAGGAGCAACAGGTTATTTGTACAGGACTGAAAAATACATTTACGCGCCAAAATCGAACATCACTCACTTACATTGTTACATTTCGAAAGAAATGTCTTTTGATAAATTAAATTCGTCTTGAGCAAATATTGATTCGTCCAATTTGTTTTTTTTTTTAGGTTATTTTTAACGATTACCTTCTGGGAGAGCTGTTTAAGATTATTTGTAATGTTAATGGGATGCTAAGATTTTCGAAGAAATTTTAATGTCACTCTTTTAAAATTTCGAATGGGTGTTTTTATAATCAGAGTGCGAATTTTATTTAGAGGTCGAATGAAATAATATGTTTGTTGTGTTTTGACCCGCCTGGTCGTAGGTCGAATAACCTACTAGTGATTAGGTAGAAATTAAAAGTGTTTTAAAATAAAATTCGCATCACTGGTTCCCTTCTCCCAAGTTATGCAACCAAGAAAAACATGTAATCAAACGCGCAGCGGTAAGACTTCTAGAAAACTAAATTACGTATACAGCAAAACTAAAGAAGTTCAATAAGAAACAAAACTCGCCAGTTATTTCAATTTAAAATTAATTGCCTTCGTTCGAAATGAATCTAGGAAATGCTGTTTAGTTATATTTAATTGATTTTGGATGCTTTTTTTTTTTGCACTGTACAGTTGGTGTGTTATGTGTACTTGCAAGTTCCTTACACTTACAAGCAATACCGTCTTTACCATAAGGGCACACGGGGACCGTGCCCAGGGCCCCCTTCTCAGGGGGCCCCGAAAGACCGACAATTTCTCTCACACGTTTATTCTCAAAACATTTTTGTCAGGCACATTACACTTTTTTCACAAATCAGTAATCAGAAGGTATTTACAAGGCCATATACTATGCCTATAATAAAAGATTTTGCTCAACAGAAATCCCGAAAGAAACCGTTATCGAAATCTTAACCAAAAAACCAGCAGCATATAACATTAATGACATATTATATCATACTGTATTTGATTACCTATATATAATAAATGGTCTCATACTCAGTAAAAAAATGTTATTATAATTCGCTTTTTTTACTTTCCAAAAGGACCTCAAATTCTTGTGTGCCCAAGGGCCCCATCCTAGTTTAAGATGTCCCTGCTTACAAGTGATTAATATTGTACATGTAAAGGTCAGCGAAAATAACTCTTTGGTTCCCACATCCAATGATTAAAAAAAATCAACAATGCATTATGTCCGTAAAGTCAGACTAGAGCATAAAGCAAATGACATGTTTTAATGCGGATGATAATTTACAAAAGGGGCAGTCTGGTATGTCTTTGTGGAAGACAATTCAATACTTGATACGGTGGTTTCTTAACGTATAGTCGATTTGGAAAACATCACGTAATTCATAATAAGCTTGCAAAAATTTTATTGCTTAGATGGGTGGACGAGCTCACAGCCCACCTGGTGTTAAATGGTTACTGGAGCCTATAGACATCCACAACGTAAATGCGCCACCCACATTGAGATATAAATTCTAAGGTCTCAAGTATAGTTAATACGGCTGCCCCACCCATCAAACCGAAACGCATTATTATTTTTCTTCACGGCAGAAATAGGCAGGGTGGTGGTTACCATCCGCGCGGACTCACAAGAGGTCCTACCACCAGTAATTACGCAAATTATAATTTTGCGGGTTTGATTTTTATTACACGATGTTATTCCTTCACCGTGGAAGTCAATCGTGAACGTTTGTTGAGTACGTATTTTCATTAGAAAAATTGGTACCCGCCTGAGATTCGAACACCGTCGAACGACGTCTTATCCGTTAGGCCACGACGACTTGAAAATTGATTCATATATTATAATAATGTCATGTTTCTGCGAACAATTAATTTAACAATATTGCATAGCAAATTATTCTACGCGTTAATATGGTCTCAAAGTCGATAAAGACATAATTAAAGCTACACACTTTGTAGGTTTCATTCCGCCACGAAAACAGTAATGCAATTGAAATGTTTTTTTTTTTTTTGGTAGATGATTGGACGAGCTCACAGCCCACCTGGTGTTAAGTGGTTACTGGAGCCCATAGACATCTACGACGTAAATGCGCCACCCACCTTGAGATATAAGTTCTATAAGGTCTCAAGTATAGTTATCATATAGTCTCAAGTATATGTGTAATAACGATAATACAGTTTTATATTTGATATTTTACATACATTTTTGCATTGTTTAATTAAGACTAACGATATGTTATTTTATTTATTTTTTAGATCAATAATTAAACTAAAACTAAGTTTGTTAATCATCATTATTCGGGCGATACAAAATGATAAAATATCTAAATATACAGAAGTAAGAACATTTCTAGAACAAATAGAGTAGCGTATTTTTTTTATTGCCCTTGTAGGCTGACGAGCATTCGGCCCATCTGATGCTGAGTGGTTACCGTCGCCCATGGATCTATTACTGGTGGTAGGACCTCTTGTGAGTCCGCGCGGGTAGGTAGCACCACCCTGCCTATTTCTGCCGTGAAGCAGTAATGCGTTTCGGTTTGAAGGGCGGGGCAGCCGTTGTAACTATGCTGATACCTTAGAACTGATATCTCAAGGTGGATGGCGCATTTAGGTTGTAAATGTCTATGGGCTCCACTAACCACTTAACACCAGGTGGGCTGTGAGCTCGTCCACCCATCTAAGCAATAAAAAAAAAACTTCAGCAATGCCAGGGACAGAGCCAAGCCGTTGCCTACCGTTGAACATTTTACTAGTTTCTTATCCGTGGCTGGGGGCCGAAACTCATACGAGGTGACCACGTCTTGGGGGCGCGCAGGGTATTGGCGGAATTTTACGGTCTGCAGATGTTGGGAGCAGAACGCGAGCCAAGGATGGTTTTAGGGCCATATCCTTGGTGGGTACCCGCAGCTTTGACTGAGTGGAGTGCCCTTCGAATTTCGAAACCTTAGATCCGTACTCGGGTTCTTCTTCGTCGCTTTCTTCATTACTGAAGGTCGTGTCTCTGAAACTTGACCGTGGCCTGTTCCGTGAGCTGTTTCCACCTCGTCCGGTCCTCAGCTTCTCGAATGGCGGTTGCAACTGGCAGCCCGTACTCGGCAATGGGATCTAATATACCCCATATTGTTTCACAGAAATTAAGCTATATCCATACAAAATTTCTCAATTGGTCCAGTGAAGCAAAACAATTCTCTAAATGTCTGTGTAATTGTGTAGGTATAGTTTGATATATTATGTATTAGTAGTTTATTTTATTTTATTATTATTATTATTGTCATTGTGTATTGTAACAATAAGTAAATTGATTAGATTGTACTCTTTTACCCACTTAAATTCTCCCTCTTTAAGAACGATTAGCTGGTAGATAACTCAATTGTTGAGTTTAGCTCGCCATTTTATAACTTTTCGCAATTATTGTATTGTATTAACTGTGTGTACTATAAAGAATAAAGAATTCTAGGCTTTAAACATTATAGACATCTGATTCTGTCATTGTATTAGACTTAGTCCAGTTCGTGTAAGCTACACTTAAGATTCAAAGACCCCCGAAGCTGCAGTTTAATACAGCAGACAAATGCTGAGTGCCTTCTATAAAAAGGTTAGGTTTAAACTTATGTTACTTATGGAGGCGTAATTTTTCGTTAAATCTATGAGTATATGCAAATTAGATTTGGCCATGCCAAGTCCAGTTTTCATTAGTATATCCTTGTTAAATAAGAAACTTAATTTTCGACATCACGGCCTATTATGACCCTTATTCAAAACCACACCGTTGGGTGTAATTAGGGCTATAGCCAACATAATTTATAAGCACCCGATCCTTCTGGAAAGGATCTGAATTATAGTTACTGGTTACATACTTTTAGTCATTGGTTACATAAGCTGGTGGTACGCTGAACTGTGGGTTCGCTGATGTGTTTTAAAGACGGAACAGTCGTAATAAAATATTATGATGTTTTAATCTCTATATATAAAAATGAATTGCTGTTCGTTAGTCTCGCTAATACTCGAGAACGGCTAGACCGATTTGGCTAATTTTGGTCTTGAATTATTCGTGGAAGTCCAGGGAAGGTTTAAAAGTAACAAAAATTGAGACATTCACCTTCCATCTTAAGCTGGGTGGAAGCATTTAAGTTTTTTATTAGTGTTCTTAATTTATATATTTTTTTTTTATTGCATAGATGGTTGGACAAGCTCACAGTCCACCCGGTGTTAAGTGGTTATCGGAGCCCATAGACATTTACAACATACATGCCGCCACCCACCTCGAGATATGAGTTCTAAGGCCTCAGTCTAGTTACAAGCCCTACCCTTCAAACCGAAACGCATTACTGCTTCACGGCAGAAATAGGCAGGGTGGTGGTATCTACCCGTGCGGACTCACAAGAGGTCCTACACCAGTAATAAAGACTATTATTTACTTTAATTCACTAAAATAATTATCCTTAATTTTTTATATTCAAGAACAGGACACTAAGACTGATGCTTCATTGCTAAATGCACAGTTTCAAAACATAGGGAGTTACTAAAATTATTAGAGACATAATCTCTTTTATGACTTCTTTCGATTTTAAATTCCGATTTTAAATCGTACTCTAGATGGTCATGTCTGAAGAATTGTTATAAAAAATTAAAATACAATGAAGTTCGCTTATTTAAAAACTGCAAAAAGTGAAAAGCATCTTCTAGATGTTTTTATTACGAATTAGATTAACTATTTTGCAGATGAAATTGAAATATTTTTGTTTGTCAGAAACATTTTAACAAAGCTTTGGATGGAGATCTGAAATTGCTTTATTAATTCAAATGAGAAATTTGTATTTAAACTATTTTTGTTAGTGTCTGTCTAGTGTTTGAAGTCAGCCACAAATATGTACCTATTTTGAAATAAACATTACCCAAACGTCTAATAATTTGTTACGTCAGTTTCATCTACACACCTTTGTATTTATAACTCTATTAAGCTTTGAGTTATTTTCTCTTTAAATATATATTTTTTTTGTGATAGCTATATTAGAACAGAGAAAAACTTAAATTTTTTTGTCGATTCTTGTCAATCCTAGGCTGCTTTCTGAATCGGTGATAAAGTTTTCACGATTCAAAAAATCAAATAAAGGCCTACTGAAATAGAAATAATGGCATTATAACTATATAAAAAACGTTTTTGTTAAAATTATTTTAAATATGGAGGGCTCGTTCTACACAACGCGTGACAAAATACCCCGTAAAAATAGAATTAATAATCAAAGCCAAACATTTTGTCAACCCTAGTAAGCTGTCATGTCAGGGAACCAGATTATTTAACAGAAAGGCCTGCGTAACTATTTTACCTAATAATTGTCTACTTTAATAGTTTTTCTATTTTTCATTCGTAAGTGTTTGCTACCTCAATACAAAGATGTCATTATACTCAAGTACTTGTAGCACTTGTCAAAATTTCTGTCGTTCCGCGAATTAGGTAGAAATTAGGTAGGTAGGTACATTCTGCGTAGTTTACTCTT
Organism: Bombyx mandarina; assembly: GCF_003987935.1. The sequence continues at coordinate 1,867,454 of NW_021011522.1, forward strand.
TAATTTTACTGAAATAGGGTTTGCACATCAGTGAAAATAATAATATTTATTAATTTTTTTGAGGTATGTTATACAGCGTTACTACGGTTCTTAAATATTGTGAATGGATTCGTTATAAGGCCCCATTTAACCTCCTTTCGGCTTTACGGATAGTTAAGTACACCATGTATAGTTCACTCATTCACTCAGTTCTGAGTTCATTTATTTCTTATAATTAAAAAAATCAAAATAATTTAATATAAAAATTATGTTATCGAAAACAATCTAATTTTCATTACAAGATTGTACAACGGACGGATTATGAAAAAAAAAAACGAACGAATGAAAATTTGTCATGGTTCTTTGATGGGTTTCACCCACAAGTGGGTGAAAACTACATTCAAATAATCCGTTACATAAATTCGTACATGCATTTGGTAGGCAGCGGCTTGGCTCTGCCCCTGGCATTGCTGATGTCCATGAGCGACGGTGACCACTTACCATCAGGTGGGCCGTATGCTCGTCTGCCTACAACGGCAAACACAAAAAAAATGCAGACAAAGACGATAAAATACAGTAATCCCCCCTATAACACAGTAGGTTGGTTCCGCGTTATAGGAAACACTGTGTAGGAAGGAGTATTCTCGCATAACGCGCTTGTATAACCACACATAACGCGTTATGTTTAAATATAACATATACGTATAGAAAGATAACACAATATAACCAATGTTTTACGATTCAAAAACTAGTAACACAAATAAATTTATTTAATTTTTGATTTTAATTTGTTTTATAACAACACAATTGACACAATATGCAAAGGTACGCGAAATTAATTATGAACTGTATAAATCACTATAAATTTCATAGTACAATTGCATGTTTATACATACAATTTTGTTACTACGTATTACGTTGTTAATAATACAAATTGTATGCTTATACATACAATTGTGAAATCTTCGCGTTATAGGAATACCCGTGTTATACGAGGAACTTAAATCGCGTAATATCAAAATGCGTCAAAAAAGTACTGTGTTCTAAGGAGGACTAGCGTAGTTTCTTTTTCAAACATTTATTTGATATTCGAGGTTTTGAAATTCTTACTCTTGTATCGTATATTTGTTTCTTGCGCCCATTACAGAGAAGAAAATCCTAACTTAGAACCATTGAAATTTTAAAAATTGTCATTATTTTTTTAGTTTCTTAGACGGGTGGACGAACTCACAGCCGATTTGGTGTTAAGTGGTTACTGGAGCTCATAGACATCTACGATGTAAATGCCGCCACCCACCTTGAGATATAAGTTCTAAGGTCTCAGTATAGTTACAACGGCTGCCACACCCTTCAAACCGAAACGCATTACTGCTTCACGGCAGAAATAGACAGGGTGGTGGTATATACCCGTGCGGACTCACAAGAGGTCCTAACAGGTTTGAGGTTTGATTTTTATTATAGGTACGATGTTATTCTTTCACCGTGGAAGTCAATCGTGAACTATGTTAAGTACGTATTTCATTAGAAAAATTGGTAAACGCCTGCGGGAATCGAACACCGGTGCATCGCTCAACACGAATGCACCAGACGTCTTGTCCTTTAGGCCACGACGACTTCAAATACGAACTTTCCATTTCGTAAATAAAGGAAGCGCCTAAAACCTAGTGTCTTGATGATATATTTTTTCTAACCTATGCTGATAGCCTCGAGAGGCTATTTCAGCTTCTCCTGACGTGTAGGTGACCTCACGGGGCTCACACCGGAGTGTTGCTAACACTGGCCCTAGGAAGAGCAGTGCTTCGCCGAATCTACCGCCGGATCGGAAACGCGACCCACTGAAAAGATCCGGCGAGAAACTCAGTGGGCTGTGTCTATGGGTTAATTTACTCGTCGAGCCCTTCGTCTAGCTAGCGACGGGTTCGACGAGGACGGTGACCGGTGCTTGAGGTACCTAAAATCACCGTTAATGGATCGGGAAGATCCGTAATAACGTGTTTTGGGCGATGTCGACTGTTTACCATTCGGTCCACAGGATCGGGTATGTCATTCCCGGCGGCCACGGCAATTACACGTTTTCATGTCGTGCCACCTTCTCAAAGTGGGTGTTGTTCTAAGATATCATAAGATCATAAGATATTCGCCCAGTTATATTCTATTTCGCTCTATATCGATATTCCGAATTTAACCATGATGTATGTAGGTAGACAAAAGTAAATAATCAAAATAAGTTATTGCTTTACTACAAAGGTATCGTTTTCACAAAACAATATTATTAAACTCGTTTGTAACAGTGTAACCTTGTGTTATGTTGTACAAAATTCGTGGTACTGTAGCTTCATACTTGAGGTATCCTTTGATATTATTGATGTAACGCTCCTTATTTGGTATTACAGATATGTAGATAAGTGTATTGTGAATTTTTATTTATAAATTATTCGCCCGCAAAGATAGATGTTATCGATATTGTTTTAATCGATTTGAGATCGTCGTCCTGCAGCTGGAAAATTAACTTTGTTCATCTGTCAATTATTATAAATTTGTTTTACAGTTGTCTCGTTTTCTTACGACGATGACGATAATACGAGGGCTGCACTAAAAGTATCGGGAATGGAATATTTCCACTGTTCCTGTCATATTAAAATCTTTTTAATTGAAAACTCCTTGGTTTTAAAAATCGAATACCATTTATTTATTTAAAAAAAGATTCTCGGTCTTGTCACGAGGTTTTGTCAAACTTGTTTAGTCGTTGAGAAAATGGAATTGACTCGAGAAAATTCAAGAGCGATGATTTATTATGACTTTCGAAGTGGTTTAACACAAAAACAGTGTGTTGACCGGATGATTTCTGCATTTGGTGATGAAGCCCCATCCAAAACCACAATTTATCGCTGGTTTGCTGAGTTTCAACGTGGACGTGTCAAGCTCAGTGATGATCCCCGTCAAGGTCGTCCAAAAACTGCAGTCACCCAAGAAAACGTTGATGCTGTGCGTAAGCTGATTGAGGAAGATCGACATGTGACATACCGCGAAATTCAGGCAACTTTAGACATTGGCATGAGTCAAATACAAATAATCTTGCATGAACAATTAGGTGTAAAAAAGTTGTTTTCCCGATGGATACCGCATTCGCTCTGTGAAGAGCAAAAAGCGGCTCGCGTTACTTGGTGCGTCAGAACTCTCGAAAGATTCCACGCAGGATCCTCAAATGCTGTATACAACATTGTATCAGGTGACGAATCCTGGATATACGCGTACGAACCCGAAACAAAAAACCAGTCACGAGTTTGGGTGTTCGAAAATGAGTTAAAGCCAACAAAAATTGTTCGTTCACGGAGTGTTGCAAAAAAAATGGTGGCCACGTTTGTCTCCAAAACCGGCCATGTTACGACTATTCCTCTTGAGGGACAAAGAATGGTTAATGCAGAATGGTATGCTAGCATTTGTTTGCCACAGGTCGTTTCTGAACTCCGTAAAGAGAACTGCAACCGCCGCATCATCCTCCATCACGACAATGCGAGTTCTCACACCGCGCACAGAACAAAGAGTTTTTAGAGCAAGAAAACATAGAATTATTAGACCATCCGCCGTACAGCCCCGACCTAAGCCCTAATGATTTCTATACTTTCCCTAAAATAAAGAATAAATTGCGTGGACAGAGATTTTCATCACCTGAAGAAGCTGTGGACGCCTACAAAACGCCATTTTGGAGACCCCAACTTCCGAATGGAATGGTTGCTTCAATGATTGGTTCCATCGTATGGAAAAATGTGTCAAATTTCGCGGAGAATACTTCGAAAAGCAATAAATACATTTTTAAATAGTAATGTTGTGTCACTTCGTTAATTCCCGAAATTTTCAGTGCCGCCTATGTATCCACCTTTATGGGTAAATAATTGATAAATAAAAATTTAGCAGAAAATAATATTATTCAATTTCCTAATTAGTCAAAATTACCGGAAATGTTTCAAGACGATGCTATTTTATCATACATAAGTATGTGTTGCATGAAGAGTCGATTACCGTCTGCACAGTAGAGGAGTATAAGTAGAAGTTCAAGCAAGACTATCACAAGTTCTGGTTTGAAGGCAACATTGAAACACCTTGTCGTGCATTGTGGTAGATTGCTGAAAAATACCCGTTTTTCCATAATGATACCTAGTTGAAAAAGGCTTCAGTGTCGTTACAAACATTTTGACAAAACAAAGAAACCGTTTGAAAATCCACGAATACGGAAATTGAAGGTTGCAACTCACCAATATTACCTGGACTTTAGCATAATTAGTAAGAATGCACTAGATTCATTCATCACGCTGAATGTTTTTTTTTTAAGCTATTTTAATTATTTTTTCTTCTTCCCTAAGTATGTATTTAACTTCAGTAACCCCATAACACGAGGTGGGTAGTGAGATGTTCAATTGTCTAAGCAATATATATTTTTGAAATATTTTATTAGCTAAATACAAATAAAAATGATTAAAAGTATATGTACTTGCTTTGGTTATTTTCACATTTGTTTTTTTTTAATTTGAACGTGTAGGAATAATAGCTAAGTCATTTAAGATTTGTTGAAGTGTGGGAAAATAGAACAAAATTGATAAGTCGCGGTTCCAAGTTTCTTCAAAACTGATTTCAATCTGATTCATTGCAGTACAGTTTGACATAGTTTCGGTTTGAATATTCAAAACATTTAGCTCTATTTATTTTGATCCCTTTGTATATTAAAAAGGACAAAATCGACAAAGAACTAATTTAACAAATGACATTTGATGGCAAGCAGTTCGAAATAATCTGAGAACGAATGATCTGAAGTCCGATTTAAATAAGAATCGATTTTAAACGATTTTTATCGATTTTTTTCGTAAAATTGCTTTTATGTCTATCAAACTAGAACGTAGGACGTTTTGCGGTAGAATTAAACAAGAGATGTGACGTATGGGCTTTACGAAAATAGGAATAAAGTAGAAATAAGTAATTATATAAGTAATAGTAATAATAGTAAGTAATTATATAATAAGTAAAGTTTTAAAGTTAGGCAGGAAACGAAAAGGTTCTCTTAAAAATCGATGATGGTAAAATAAAAGTAGTAGCTTAAAGGTTCGAAAACTACAAATCATCATTTTCTGATGGAATATTGTTATTAAGAGCTTGTTATAATAAAAAACCTTTGAATTCTAACTTATGAGGATTTTGTTATGGGGTTTATTTTTTGGAAAAAAGCTAAATCTCAATCTAACTAGCTGATGAATCATGCATATTTAAGTTTCTCTGGGAATTTTAATTTGAACGAACTAGTTAATAGGTTCAGTTTGATTATAACATATGATAATCTCCAGTGGCGTAGCTAGGTAACCAAGGGCCCTGGGGCAAGTTAAAAAATGGGGCCCCACTGCTATTTATGCTGATTAGGTTTTATCAATTAAAAATATGAAATATACAAATACTTTAAAAATGCTAAGCTACTTAAGCTTTTTTTTGTGCACTGCAGGACAGGTAATAAAAATATTAAACAGTAACAACATACCAGGTTGGGGAAAAAGTATTTTCGCATTATGGTATGTATGACCTTGTAATAAAATCTCTTTGGCTATACTATTTGTATCTGGCTGGTTTTGGTATCATTAAAAGTTTAAATTTTAAAAAAGATAATTCCAAATTCAAATTAGGAATTTGTGTGATTTTTACTTATTTTTCATTTATTTATTTATTATTGCCAAGATGAATGAATCTAATGAAGAAATTCGATACATTTTAAAATTTTACTACAAAAAAGGTAAAAACGGAACGCAAGTCGCGAAAAAAAATTGCGATGTTTATGGACCTAGTGCAGTGTCTGTGAGAGTAGCACAAATTTGGTTTAAGCGTTTTCAATCCGGAAATTTTGATGTCAAAGATGGACGTCGCTCTGGTCGCCGTATTACGGATAAAATGTATGCCATTTTTGAATAAGTGGAGCAAGATCGGCATATCAGTAGTTACGACGTAGCTGAAGAACTGGGGAATTGACCACAAAACAGTTTTGGCGCATTTGACATGTTCTTCTTTAAAAGAGGCTTGTGGAGAGTATTAAGCGGTAGGCAGCGGCTTGGCTCTGCCCCTGGCATTGCTGAAGTCCATGGGCGACGGTAACCACTCACCATCAGGTGGGCCGTATGATCGTCTGCCTACAAGGGCAATAAAAAATTTTTTTTTAAAAAAAACTGGGTACACAAAAAAGCTCGATATTTGGGTACCTCACGAGCTCACTGAAAGAAACCTAATGAACCGTGAACTCATTTGTGATTCTTTATTACGACGTAATTAAATCGAACCATTTTTGAAGAAGCTGATAACTGGTGATGAAAAGTGGATCACGTACGACAAGAACGTGCGAAAAAGGTCGCGTTCAAAGGCCAGTCAGGCTTCACAGACTGTGGCAAAACCCGGGTTAACTCGCAACAAGGTGATGCTGTGTGTGTGGTGAGATTGGAAGGGCATTATTCATTATGAGCTGTTACCACCAGGCAGGATCATCGATTCTGAACTCTACTGCAAACAACTGATGAGATTAAAGCAAGAAATTGAGAGAAAGCGGCCGGAATAAATCAACAGAAGGGGTGTGGTTTTTCATCATAATAACGCCTCACACATCTTTAGCCACTCAGCAAAAATTTAAAGAGTTTGGTTGAGAGGTATTAATGCATCCGCCGTATAGTTCTGACCTTGCACCTTCAGATTTCCATCTGTTTCGGTCTCTTCAGAATTCTTTAGGCAGTGTCAGGTTAACATCACGAGAGGACTGCAAAAACCAATTGTCGCGGTATTTTAATCAGAAGCCCCAAAATTTTTATAGCAATGGGATCATGTCCCTACCTACAAGTTGGCAAAAGTTATCGAACAAAATGGTACCTACATACTTTAGTTAAATGTAAATAAACTATATTTAAAAAAATTGTGAATTTTCTTAAAAAATGCGAAGAAACTTTTTCCCCAACCTATTACAATGCGATGTAGCCCAAATCTATAGATTTGACACGACTTATTGACTTAACGGACATCAATATAAGGGGTAAAATAAAATAAAATTGAACCACTATATTAACCAGTACAAAAAAGTTTTCTTGACATTAGCTTACTTACTCCTGATACCGCATAAATTTTTAACCGTTTTCGAAAAAAACATCTTAACTCGAATTCACAATAAAACGCACATCGATGAATAATAAAACGCACATATCACTATCCGTCAAATTGACAACACTGTTGGTTACAGAAAGAATTTAGGGGAATCCCCTAGGCATAACTTGAATTTCTCTCAACTGAGCTATCATGATTAAAGTGGGGTTGCAACTTGTTCGATCGAGATTTCTGGTAAGGATTCGAGGGCCCCCTGAGCTTGAGGGCCCCGGGGCACTGCCCCGCCTAGCCCCTGGGTAGCAACGCCACTTATAATCTCTATTTATGAAGATAAATTCTCAAACCTCATCGAGCAACCGTTTCCTATCGATTAGAAAATCGATTGTGGTGCGTCACTTTTGTGATTCACTCATCAACCAATCAACTCATTCAATTTATTCATTCTTTCATTCCGCAACGTTAAGTGCTCTAATCATGGAGTTAATAAGTACCTACAACTGGAGTGCTGTCTGATGCCGAGAAATCGGTCTCGAAAGAGAATACTTTTTGGTCGCGGTGTCCTTGTCTAATGTGGTGACCATATAAAATTTATTTATAGGATAAAATTATACACATGCATCAGTTTTGAATTTACCTTAAGTAATTCTGTGTAACCCTATGTAAATACAAAACACGTGCTTGCAACGTTTTATTTATGTAAATTCAATTCTAAACATTGCTTCGTCGTCATGGTGCCTTTTTTCGACGTTTTTTTTTGGAAGTTGCTGCGTTGTCGAAAATCTAGCACTGAGTTTTATTACAAACATCATTACCTCAGTGCTATTACTTAAACTTCCTCAAACTCATGTTTAACGTCCGAATACTCAACCGCGACTTAAATATTATGTTGAACTTAATTACGCAATTCCTACTTTAGTGTACTGGCTAAGTGGGCCGTGCAAATTAATATTTGACACACTGAGTGAGACACTGCAACACACATGGTCTGCGCGTATCGGGTGCTCTTTTCCTACATTCACATCTTCAATTGATTTAAAATTACTTGTATTTTTACTTCTGTGCTATTATCATGACACGTGTATATTAAGTCTACTAGTTACATTTTAGGAAATAAAACACAATGGGTAATAAAATGAAATGAACTGAAATTCATTTATTTGTTATATGTAAACAATTAAATAACTCTTAAATGACAAGTCAATACACATAACACAATACACATAGTACTTGATCTCTATTTACAAAATATTGGTTATATTATTATTATTAAGTTCAGTAAATTTTCTGTAATCTTATAATATAACATTTCCTCTATTTATTTTTAAGTAAATTCTTTTTTTTCAACGAAATACATAATTTATTTTAATCAATATCTAAGTGGACCATGAGTATCATTAAAATTTCGCAATTTAAATTTCAATTCAATTAAAAATCGCCATTTTTCTTTAATAAATCTAAAATCGACTTTATATTTACAATCACTATTTCACGACTTTTAAGTTTTTGTTTCAATACCTTAACATCTTGTCGTAATTTTGCTTTTCTCGGGGTATTTTTTATTTCTTGCGTTTGAGTACTTGATTCTTCTTGTTTGACCTTTTTAAAGGACATTTTCCAGAAATTCCAAAGTCATATTTACTAGAAGATCCTCCTCGTTCGCTTAACGTCAGGCAAATGATATACATGCTTGCGTGCGACGCTATTCAATACAATAAAAAAAGTTCAAGAAATACCACGTGATGGCTCTTATAATATGAAAAATACATTGCAAAATTATAGTTTTCACGATTGTTTTTTCAAATTTAGTATATGACATAGATTAAGTACAATTTACAAGACAAATGGTATTAAATATTATAATGAGAAAATATATCTCACATTTTAAAAATATATGCTCACACTAGTAAAAATTTATCAATGAATCTGACATATGGAAGGATATTCCACAAACTGGAGAGGATTCTCGCTTAAAACCACTTATATTAAAAGTGTTCACCATGATTACACGGAAACTTTCACGATTTTCGAAAAAAAAACAAGCCACAAGCTGTATCAGTGCCATTTTAACTTCGCACTACAAACGTAAATAGACGCCATTTTTCTTTTAATCCATTCATAGCTCTTTTTCGGTGATGCCAACAATTAATCTGGCTTCCCACCAAATTCAACATGAAAACCATCAGAAATCTACGTACCTACCATTAAATTTTCCATTAAACAGAGTTCTTATTAATATAGAACAATATTTTTTTTGTTAATGAGCTTTATTAATATATGATGTTCTATTAAAAATCAATATATATCATATAATCAATACTTCTTATATAATTTATTTTAATAAATTGTCATCATCAGAAACTAATTTCACCATAACTTTGTACGTTTATTTTGAACCAATTTAATTTTTGACGTTGATGGAAATTCTAAATTGTCGCAACATTTTCTAGTTAAGTTTAAGTCACATCGTTTAAATAATATGTATTTAGATATATTATTGTCATAAAATGTTTAAAATCCTGTAAAGTGGATTGATTTTAACCTTTTCGATAATTTTCAACAACGCCCAAGCTACTAAAAAATCCACTAACCACTAAAAGCCATTTTTGATAACTAAGACGGGGGTCCAAATTCCGAGATTTTATGGAAAATCCTCTAAGCTAGCAACACTGCTTTTTGTTTGTAAAATGTGCGAGAGGGACACCACCACTTAATAATCATTCTCTTTTCAGACCGTTTTTCCTTACATCTTTTGCTATTTAAAAATAAACTTTAAGCCATAGAGATAAAGTATATTTTTAGTTTTTATGTCAAACGAAGTAAGCACTCCAGTTAGAATAGTAACTCTATGGCTCTAATATATTAAGTGTATAATCTATGGTTAAGTGAATGGAACGCGGATTGTGAAAACATGGTTGCCTTTTGTGTTATTTGACGTAAATATTGTGCGAAAATAATATTTTCTGTTTACGAGTGTTTAGTGATTAATAAGTTTTATGATGTGTGTGTCCCTACTGTGATCTGTTCATATGAGGCTGCTATACAAAACTGGTCCGATGGAGTCGCTCAGAAAATGGTTTTACAAACCAAAGGTACGTCAGTGGTATTTTTCCTTTAAATTCTCGTCACGGTCATATACACGTTACAATATTCAATTCAGACAAGACTAAGGCATATTAATGAGTTTGCTTTGTAAATAGCATTCGAATAAATTCGAATCATTTAATGGTGTTGTCCTTTGTTGGGACACAGCGATCATCATTGTTGCACCTAAAAACACACTATATAATTTGAATTCGCGGATTATTTAAAGTTGTAATTGGTACAGTATTGATTATGCTTTCCGTGGAACTAATCAATAAAGGAATTTAATATAAATTTTCCTAAATGTTCATAGAAATGTGTTTGTTGTCAGTTGTCGCTTATTTAAAATAGATTACCCACGTATCTACCCTTATCACGTTGCATTCATTCGGTTTTGAGTCATAGCGATTCTACTTAATTCTAATTTAATACAACCAAGGTATATTTATGTTATCAGAGTAAACACTATAAAAAACATACAAGAATTTATATGACATAAAAAAAACACCCAAAAATATCAAATTTAAAAAGTATCACTCAATTAAGAAAAGGTAAAAAATAAAAACTAATTTTTTTTTTTAGTTCAAGTTATTTTCAGTTTAAATTTAGAACCTAAAAGTAGTTTTTACATTTTAACTGATGTTAGTAAACATTTAATGAAGCATAATGCTGAGATAAGTAAATTCATGAATAACTAGTTTAACTAGTTTCTTGATTTTGTCGTTTTCCATGTCAACTTAGAACATTGAAAATGGCGACCTGAATCTTCTATATTTAGATTTGTTGCAAATGTTAAATTATTTACATAAGTTTGTTGAATTCGAAATGAGAGATATCTTGTGAATTTACAGTTTAAGCATTAAATTATACTAGTAGTTCCAATACGACAATAACAGGAAAATAATCTTTTGAACTTTTGAAAGATAACTGATCTAGAGTTTTTAACTACTTTGAATAATAAAAAAAAAATGTTTGCTCTGCTTTTGGTGAGTTAAATAATTCTTAACTATTTGCTAATTTTAAATATTATACAGAGTTTTATTTTTGAAAAAAGAAACTGGTTTTTATTCGAAGTATTAGATGCTCATGTCAAATAATGTGACTATACTGGTGTTCAAACATAGTAGACTAGTAGCGATTTAAACAAAACTACTAAATGCATTGTTCGTAACATACACAATTGACTTCCACAATCTAGGAATGACATTATGTATGAAGGTCAAAAGAACTTAAAAAAATAACTTTTTATTTCTTATTCTAAGGAATTTTTGTTCTAAGAAAGTCTTTGTGTGCTTATGCCACAATTATGTATGTAAATTCTGCCACCTATTTTGAGCTATATGGTTGTAGTCTGTATTGTTTTTATCTTAAGAGAACTTCGACAAAATCCTTAACCAAATCAAGTGTGGATTTTTCCTTATATCATATTATTAAATATCTATGACCTGAATGACCTGAATGACTTCTTCTGCAATTCAAATGGTTTGCCCTTGTTTTGTATGTTAAATTTTTATTATACCACCATAGGCTAGTCTGGTCTATCTATGGTTTTTGCTATATTGGATAAAAAAATTATAACAATTGACATGTGTGAGACCACTATATGAAAATTTACAGATTTGAGAGTTGATTGATTTTGAGTGTTAACGAAATAAACAGCGTAGCTTAACAAAAAATGATAAATTTGTTATTGAGTGAAGAAAGGTTATAAAAAAATAATGAAGTAATTATAGAATGGGCAGCATTTTGTTCAATAATGAGAGATTTTCTATTAAATAGTTTTGTAAATAATCAAGTAAGATTGTTGTTAGTGATATTATATTAATAGTGAAAATCTCAAGTATATTTTATTTAGCTTTACTGATAGTAGGACCTCTTGTGAGTCCGCATGGGTAGGTACCACCACCCTGCCTATTTCTGCCGTGAAGCAGTAATGCGTTTCGGTTTGAAGGGTGGGGCAGCCGCTGTAACTATACTTGAGACCTTAGAACTTATATCTCAAGGTGGGTGGCGCATTTACGTTGTAGATGTCTATGAGCTCCAGTAACCACTTAAGACCAGGTGGGCTGAGAGCTCGTCCACCCTTGTAAGTAATAAAAAAAATGCAAATTATTCATGCTTTTAGTAAATTTATTGGCTTATTCATCAACCACTCAGCTCAATCATGTAACACTCTTTCATTTCCTATTCTTGCTGACTCTCTACTGGGTGTTTCCTTTAAATTTGACAATTCCTGTCAGAATAAGTTATTGTGGTAAAGTTGTTACTATAACTGGGATGACTCGGAACAAATTACCCATGGTCATCCGCCCCAACTTAGGATTCCCTGTGTTATGGTTACCAGAGACTTACATACATACTTATATACATTTAAATATATACATACACAAATATAGATAATACATTATTGATTAAAAAAAATCGTTACCATTTTGATTTGTATTCTATTTAAGTATATACATTCATTTCTTTCATACTAAGTGCATTAACAATTTTATTGTCAAAAGAAGTTCCAGTTGTAATTGATATGTGCAAAATGTATGGGTGGACGAGCTCACAGCCCACCTGGTGTTAAGTGGTTACTGGAGCTCATAGACATCTACAATGTAAATGCGCCACCCACCTTGAGATATAAGGTCTAAGGTCTCAGTATAGCTACAGCGACTATCCCACCCTTCAAACCGAAACGCATTACTGCTTCACGTCAGAAATAGGCGGGGTGGTGGTACCTACCCGTGCGGACTCACAAGAGGTCCTACCACCAGTGAGAAATTTGCTCACAATGTAACTCATTACACCCAACTCTAATGAAATTAGTAAGTTTGGAATAAGACTGAATTTTGCTACTGCCAAGATTTTGCTTTAGAAGGAAAAATGAAATATAAACATTGAATGTTGTTTATTTACCCAGTGCCATTGATATAATACACTTTTCAATGTAATTCCGTGTTTTGTTTGGATTACTCAAATTTTGCGTATATGTATTCCTTTTGTATCATTAGCATTTACATTCACGAAAGTAAACAAAATTAAAATAGGTTAAACAAGCAAGATACCACAAAATTAATTTAACTTTGAAATGTTTACTATAGATACCGGTTTAGAATAGAACTTCCGTAAAATTCTATTCAGTTTTATTTGTGTGAAAAATACTGATTATCATAGTTTGATACCGAGAGGGCTGGTGGTCGTGGCGCCGACGACCGCCAGTCCGGCGTCCCGAGGGGGAGGGTGATGGGAGAGATGTGCTCCGCACTAAACACTTCACTGTCCCCCCTTTGCCTTTTCATGGGTTCTGTCTCATGTGAGGTTTGGACGTTGGTTGTTGAGCGACAGGAGGTTTTAATCGGTTCGACTCCGACATGCCCCGTCCTCCGTCCCCAGTGAAGGGCGGAAGACCGGCGATTTCCTCCTGACCAAAAAAAAATAATATCTTAGTTTGATAATGGAGAGACTGATTTTTGTAGTTATTGATGCAAAGCCTGTAAACTAAGTTAATGCCGTTTGTCACTGTGGGACATTACAGAAATCTCATGTTTCAAGATGTCAGCGTATGTAGTTCAAAAGGAAAAAGAAAAACTTGCAAAACGTAGTTATTGAGTACGTCAATCAAATTTTGTGGCTTTTACCTTCTCCATAACGAGATTGTTATCAGCTTTCACAAGTATAATAATAATAAATAACAATATGGTACTAATTTTGTATACATATAATCTAAAGCTTATTATATGTTATTTTATCGTTATATAAACGAACATTCATCATTAAGTTCCAAAGAGATCAGTAAATATTATCAGATAGGAATACAATCTATATTATGTAGTTGATTAAAGTGTCACTAATCTGTGATATCGCTTCGTGACGTCACTCAGCTGTCCTTGTCTACGCTATCAGAGACTGTGACGTCGTCTCGCTCGCACACTTTCACCTTTTTCACAACTGCTTTCCCAATGGACCACGAAACTCGCGACGCTTTTGCCAATTGTATTTTTTCGCAAACATACCGACCGGGCCATTCCAAGATCAGGCATTACGGCTATCTATCTAAGAGATAACTGCGCTTATTTTGACATTGTTTGTGAATTCTCACACCCATTGTTCAGTTTTTGTTCGTACGATGATTCCTATTTAGCGTGTCTTGAAATTTGTGTATTGTGCTCTTAATTTTGCCACCGTTAACTTGCAATTGAGGCCAGGATTGAATATGTACGATTTTACTGCAATGTTCCGGAATATCAATTACAATGTTTATATAAAAAAAAAAAAAAAAAAATCAATCTTAATTGAATATGCAATTTCGAAAAGGGCACATCTCTGAAAATGTATAATGTTCAGGAAATGAAAAAAACTGATTATTTTCTAAATGCTGTAAACTTTAAAATATTAACTTTTGAGATATATTTTAGTCTTAATTTGCAATTGAAAATTACTGGAATTATTATAAAATGGGAGTAGGTAAGCCTCAAAACTTAATGTATATGAAAAAATGTGCGACTTGTGCCCTTTTCGAAATTGCATATTCAATTGTGTCTAAAATAAAAACGGTTTCTTTAAAACAAGAAAACAGATTCGTATTAAATTCTGGATTTTTCCATAGTAACGCAATTGTTATACAATCGTAATAAAGACTAGAGTACTTATGTATTTGGAACGTTTTTTTATAACAAATTGAATGAATTAAACATCAGAATGTATTGCAGAGCGTCTGTAGTCTAATTTAATATGCCCAGTATATTGTTTTTTTCCCTACCTATTTCTAATAACCTCGTGGCTAGGGTTATGTTAGCTTCACCGGACGTATTGAGCGATGAAACGATGCCAGAGCTTAAATTTTCTGATACTCATCTCCTTAAGGTAATCCTAACCTAATTTCTGAAGGTAGGTGGCGGTATTCATGTTGTGATGTTACTGATGGGTCCCCAATAAGCAATTAACACTAGGTCAATTGTGAGCGACAAGAAAAAAGAAGAAAATAAATAAATTATTTGTTGACCCAACAAAACGTTTGCTTACTGAATTCGTGGTACATTAGTAACATATTAATTTAGTTAGTTATCGCAATAGGATTTCCTTCAGTTACCCGCCTTTAAAACTACTGTTTATCCTTGAGTTTCATACGTAAGTACATCATAAGCAAAGTATATTGAAAATATGTGCATATCGTAGTTATAATTAAGTGTGGAAATAAGAGCAATGCATATGCCCGATATAATAACTGAAGATGTGTATATAAGCTTAAGAAGTAATATAGAATAATAAATTATATTCTTTTTTATCACTAATTAAATATTAGGTAATACTTTAATGCTTAGTTTAACTCATTTTAATGTAATCTTACCTTTAAAAATATCATTTTAGTTGACAATCTTAAAAACATACTTTCACAACAAGCCGTACTTACACAACTAAAGGTTTTTATTTAAGGTAATTCCGGGTGGAATATTTGGCTAAAGTAAAAAAAATGTATTGTCGTCAGACCTTGATACGTGTGCAAATTTTGCAAGTTTATCGGGCGTTTTGAAAGAAATTTGTTTTGGTAAAGATTCCGTTACACAGATTGATACAGGCCAAGCTAATAAAGAAGTATTATAAAAATATTCTTTTGGTGTGCTCGTTTGATTATTTCTTGTCGTAACGTCCTAGACAGGTTTTCGTATCGTAAGTTCTGTCAACTTACGATAGAGGGCGCGTTGGTAGATCAACCAACCTTTTAAAAATTTATTAGTGATATACAGTGAAGTATTGTCGGCATGGTTTCTCTAGTTCAAAGATTTTTTTTATAATAAACGATTGAAATCAAGGTCATTGGCTAGTATTTATTGGCTTTGAATGTAAACTCACTATCATCCTTGGCAAATCGTTTTGTGAATACGAGTGAATGGTTAATCAAGGCGGCAAACGTCACATCGATTGGAACGTGTCGCCTCTTTCACTTTTATTGTGGTTTTGTTTACAAAAAAAAAAGTGAATTTCAATATTGTAATAATTGTTACGTTATAATACTCATTGTAAAAATGAATATTTAAAAAAAAAGGTAATATTTTTTTTAAATCTAATATAAAAAAAAAAGTCATGACCGCTGAGTTTCTTGCCAATTCTTCTCAGGACGGAGGCTAGTTTTTTGTGAATTGGCGGTAGTTCTTTTGACGTTCAACAAGTATGTACTTTCATTTATGTTGAATAACATTTTTTTGATTTGATTTGATTTGATAACAATCATCGTTGCTTAACGGTATCGTAAATTTTGCATTTTCCTCCAAGCTATACTATTTGAATGTCAGTGATATTGACATCACCTTCAGATTAAGAGGCGGCGGCTCAGCTACACTCCTGTGTTATGGATGCGGAAAAAGATGCTTGTATACTCACCTTTATATACTAAAGTCTTTTTTTAAGGGATTCTATGACCTGATAACGAAGATCTTTAGCTCAAGTCTTATTTTAATTTGTATTCTTATTTTTATGAAAAATGATAATATGAAGTGAAATCAAATGAAATGAGATGATATTGTATGAAATATAATCTCAGTACAATGGTGGTAATCAACGGCGGACCCAGGGGGGGTCATGACCCCCCCCTGAGCTAGTTCCAGGACTTGAACTAACTTGGACTAATTGAAGAACATCATGATTTATTTATTATCTATTGTTATCAAAATTAAATTATAAGTTCTTAACTTGCCCACGACTATGTGACCCCCTCCTGGCGCCAAAGCTGGATCCGCCCTTGGTGGTAATTTACTGAGACTTTTTCAGTGGACTTTTTGGAGGATCCCGAGAAGTTACGTTCAGCGGTTTTGTTTGATTGTAACAATTAATAAATATAATACTAAACAATTAATAAACCACCGTTATTACACATTTAAACCTGTAGAAACACTAAATAGACAAAATAAAACAAATCACACAACTTCACTCCTCGCGTTCCCGCCAAAAAGTCCATACCGGTCTTAACCGATAAAAGAGAAGTACCCTCTTAATCAAAAAAATTGAAATATTCTTATAAAATACCTCAAGTTACTTTCGCTCCCGTTGTGTCATAAGTTTTCGCCATCACAAGAGTTTGTTCTAGGTCAAGATTTTACATAAAGTTGGAATGATGCCAAAACATGAAACGAACAGCGTAGATAATGTTTTGGTTGACGTCTCAATAATCTTTACGGTCATTGCTTAAAGTTGAGGTTTATTACTTTTTAAATTTAAAAATATTATTTTTAACTCACTATCAATAACCGAATTATTGGTGGTCATTAAGTCGTTGGTGATCAGTAAGTCATACGGTAAATGAGTCGTCTATTATCAAAGGTGGCAATCTGTGCATTTGGACAAATTTTTTTTATTGATATGCCAATACAGATTGATTTGAATATAATCGTCTCCTTCAAAGAATACGGTTCAAAACCTGCATTAAATAAAGGTTAATACTTAACCTGTTATTTATCTAAGATGTCGTTCCGAAGAGTTTTGTGACTGCCAATGGAATACAAAGTCAATAATTCGTTTTTCTGATTTACCAATAATTGTCCAAAAGTCAGATTGCCGGCTTTGATAATAGACGACTCATCTGTATATTTGAGTCGTCTATTATCAAAGGTGGCAATCTGTGCATTTGGACAAAAAAATTTTATTGATATGTCAATACAGATTGATTTGAATATAATCGTCTCCTTCAAAGAATACGGTTCAAAACCTGCATTAAATAAAGGTTAATACTTAACCTGTTATTTATCTAAGATGTCGTTCCGAAGAGTTTTGTGACTGCCAATGGAATACAAAGTCAATAATTCGTTTTTCTGATTTACCAATAATTGTCCAAAAGTCAGATTGCCGGCTTTGATAATAGTCGACTCAAATACAACCTTAATTAGTTTCTTTAAAAAAAACAAAGCTACATTGTAGTAATGGAATATTGGATCAATTGGATTTTATCACTTTTTTTTTAAAAGTGTAAATCAAATGTAATCTGTTATTCATATAAATCTGTTATTTTTACAACTTATTCTGTCTGTGTTCTATTGTAAATATACCTACACTACTAGCTGTGACCATCCACTTCGCTGGGCATTTAAAATTAACATTATTTCTCACCCCCACAAAAATTATCATAATTAACGCCCCCGCAACTGGTGTAGGGAATCCAACACTCATATAAATATTAGCCTATCCATTCTACATGGATACCAAGTTTCGAGTCAATCGGATGCATGGTTCAGTAGTTATAACGGAACATCCGTAAAAACCACTGTAGATTTATATATTAGTATAGATAAATGAAACATTTCACATCGTAAATATAAACTAATAAATTGAAAACATAGCAAAAGTGAACTAAAGATACGTCACGACTAACGTACGTGGTCAAATGATAAATCATAGGCTGATTGTGAAATAGTCCACGTTAAATATCAATGACCGATTCACTTTTGTCACGAGACAGACGAATTGGGCCGGAACCAATAGCTGAAAATGTGGAGAAAGCCATACAATAATGTTTGAATGAACCGTATTGAATGAACAGACGGACCGGCGTCACGCCCTAGGCCGAATAGCAGGGGATTAGCAAGTTTTTAGGTCGCTAATTCCCGACGCCAACCTTACCTAGTGCCTCCGTAAGATTCGGATCGAAGTTCATAGTTCAAACAGATTTATATTGGACATTCATTTTAACTGTAATCATCAATGATCCATTTAGGGTTCTATTTTTTTATTTATTGCTTAGATGAGTGGACGAGCTCACAGCCCACCTGGTGTTAAGTGGTTACTGAGGCCAAGAGACATCTACAACGTAAATGCGCCACCCACCTTGAGATATGAGTTCTGAAGTCTCAGTATCGTTACAACGGCTGCCCCACCCTTCAAACCGAAACGCATTACTGCTTCACGGCAGAAATAGGTAGGGCGGTGATACCTACCCGTGCGCACTCACAAGTGATCCTACCACCAGTCCATTTGAACACTTCTCATTACGGACTGAATTTTGTTTTATCTACGAATTATTATTATATCTATTAAATGTTTATGAATCAAAGATGGTGATAAGATTTTAAATTACTGTAAAGGCTGACCGACACCTACAGACTGTTCTCCAGTTAATAAGTTTTCAAACAAATACGAGCATAGTATTTTATGCTAAAATCAGATGATATAAGGACCTACTTACTCTATTAAATCAATAAATTATTAGTGTTCGGACAAGAGTTCGTTAATGCTTAGGCATAAGAACTCAAATTGTTTAGGTTATTTTCATAAAAGTATTCTGAAATTAGAAAATCTCGAAAAAAAAAAATCGTTCATTTCCAAACTGTCATTCATCACCTTTTTAATTTTGGCAACGACAATTGTACGTTCACCTTTGGCACACATAACCAGATTTAAATTTGTTTCGTTTTTATTTCGTTGTTTACGTTAATTTAAATGTATTTCGCTAAAACTAAATGATGTTTATAACTAGGAATTGTTTATTAGTTTCTGGTATTTTTGTCTTGTGTTGACGTTTAGTTTTCTCCTCATTAAATTATCTTTCTTATAACTTAGAATATTATGTCAATTCCTGCACGGTTCGCTGTACATAAAAGTATCTAATTACGTGTAATGAAATGAGAACCTCCTCCTTTTTTAATGATGTGCAAAATAAGCGTAAGTCGTCGTGGCCTAACGGATAAGAAAGACGTCCGGTGCATTTCGTGTTGAGCGATGCACCGGTGTTCGAATCTCAGGCGGGTACCAATTTTTCTAATGAAATGCGTACTCAACAAATGTTCACGATTTATTTCCACGGTGAAGGAATAACATCGTGTAATAAAAATGAAACCCGCAAAATTATAATTTGCGTAATTACTGGTGGTAGGACCTCCTGTGAGTCCGCGCGGGTGGGTGCCACCACCCTGCCTATTTCTGCCGTGAAGCAGTAATGCGTTTCGGTTTGAAGGGTGGGGTAGCCGTTGTAACTATACGTGAGACCTTAGAACTTATATCTCAAGGTGGGTGGCGCATTTACATTTTGGATGTCTATGGGCTCCAGTAACCACTTAACACCAGGTGGGCTGTGAGCTCGTCCACCCATCTAAGCAATAAAAAAAAAGCAATTGTCAAAAACGTGCCTTGACTTGTGAATAGCGTTAGACGGCATTTCCAAGTAATAAATCTCATATACCATAATTTAAGTACAGGTCATAAACCCTTTGTCTTGGTACGCATATACGTACAAAAGGTCGAGCAATGTACCACGCTAACAAACGTCTTAATAAATAATCTTAACATCTTCGTGACCGAGCTCATAGTATGAGCGTGTATTAATTTAACACTTCTCGATGAACCAATTATTCGTTTGCCCCCCTACATACAATACACGGAGACTGGGCACTCTGGGAAACATTGACCCCTGACCAGTGACTGTCAACTGTCAATAACATTAAAGGCATTCTCGTTTCTTCACTTTGATCGTAATATTAAAGAGGTAAGTAAATCACTACGTAGTATAAAACAAAGTCGCTTTCTCTGTCCCTATATCTGTCTGTCCCTATGTATGCTTAAATCTTTAAAACTACGCAACGGATTTTGATGCGGTTTTTTTTAATAGATAGAGTGATTGAAGAGGAAGGTTTATATGTATAATATCATCCATTAAATAGTGGAGAAATCAATAATAAATGACAGTTTCCGAAGCGAAGCGAGGGCGGGTCGCTAGTATTGTATATTTAAATTACTATTCTTACTATTCTTCTTATACTATTATACTTACTTATACTATTATACTTACTTATACTATTCTTCAAATTCACTTTTAATCTGTTTTCGGGTTTTTGTCTAATATGAATTGAGAGCTCTTGACAATACAAATCTTATGAATATGAAGTTCTCATTTGATTCATCAGGGCTCAGTATTTAGATCGGCATTAAAGCGTGTTGCTTGTTTAAGTATATATTTTTTTGTAATTCTACATAATTAACGTTAATTTCGGAAAATAAATGTCATTCGTCGAAAGATTCGTTTGATAAGCACGTTCTGTTTTTTATCGGTCATCGAATACCAGGCTAATTGTCCCCGAAAGCGACCTTGACACTGGCCGTAACCAAGTCAAACTCAACCCACACTATCGATTTTTAATAAAAATGTAGGTACGACTCATTAATAGCTTATAACTAAGAATAATATCACGCACGGTCACCCGGCCCCAATTTAGGATTCCCTGTGTTATGGGTTAGGATTCCCTGTCACAGCCAACCGGGTGTTAAGTAGTTACTGGAGCCCATAGACATCTACAACGTAAACTCAGTATAGCTACCACGGCTGCCCCACCCTTCAAACCGAAACGCATTACTGCTTCACGGCGGAAACAGGCAGGCTGGTGGTGCGGACTCATAAGAGGTCCTACCTACCATAAGTAATTACGCAAATAAAAATTATGCGGATTTAATTTTTATTACACGATGTTATTCCTTCACCGTGGAAGTCAATCGTGAAAATTTGTCAAGTATGTATTTCATGAGAAAATTGGTACCCGACTGCGGGATTCGAACACCGGTGCGTCGCTCGATACGAATGCACCGAACGTCTTATCCTTTAGGCCACGACGACATGAAATATAATTTTTTCTTTGGCTTTAAATGGCTCCCCTGTAAAATTGCAAGAATGTCATTTAAACCATATAGCCTTTCACCCTTCGAGGTATAGCTAATAGCTAATAAACACTCAAACAATGAGCAAACAAACCTGTTCAACGCATGAATGTTTGGCCGATGTGGGAATCGAACTTACAACCCTCTGCACAACAGTCGGGGGCGCTAAGTACTGCACCACCGAGTCAGTTAGTCATAGTACACTCACATTCGTACTGTTACTAATATTGTTTGTCGATATTAAATTTGTTGAAGATTTGTCGATAATAAATTTGTTAAATTTGTTGTTGTGAAGGTTTGGAGAATATACGACGGAAGGAAGATCTTCCACCGAGCGGGTGATATTGCTCGGTAGACCGACGGTCCGAATGTTGTTGTTCGGAACTTGTATATATGCGCTTTATCTTGAAAATGTCGTAAGCGAGATTCAGGCATCTGTCAATTATCTTGCGTTGTATGATGGCTACCCGCCACAAAGGCAATGTGCACTGTGTAGAATCGGACACGTTTGCGTTTGATAACGCGATCCTTTTTTTTTTTTTCCTACCTAAGCTGATAGCCTTGAGAGGCTATTTCAGCGTAGTCGTGGCTAGTAGGTGAGCTCACGGGGCTCAAACCTGACGACGATGCTAACACGAACCCTAGCAAGAGCCGTGCTTCGCAGAATCTACCACCGGATCGGAAACGCGACCCACTGAGAAGATCCGGCGAGAAACTCAGTGGGCTGTGTCTGAGAGTTAATTTACTCGTCGAGCCCTTCGTCGCAAGCGACGGGTTCGACGAGAACGGTGANCGTGCTTCGCAGAATCTACCACCGGATCGGAAACGCGACCCACTGAGAAGATCCGGCGAGAAACTCAGTGGGCTGTGTCTGAGAGTTAATTTACTCGTCGAGCCCTTCGTCGCAAGCGACGGGTTCGACGAGAACGGTGACCGGTGCTTGAAGTACCTAAAAGCACCGTTAGTGGATCGGGAGGATCCGAGATGACGTGGGCGATCCTAAGATAGAATCTAGAATGATGTAATCCGCTTCCAAAAGGCGATATGGAAAGTTGACAATTTCAAGACTTAGATGGTCAATCGGGTCGGTTGGAGTAATTTGCGACATCTCTGCCAGTTTAGTTCGAATCTTCCTTCGTCTTTGAAGTTCAAGGGATAATTCCCAAACTCAAGGCTATATCTATATCTATACTAATATATAAATCTACAGTTGTTTATACGGATGTTCCGTTATAACTACTGAACCATGCATCCGATTAACTTGAAACTTGGTATCCATGTCGAAAATACATGTACTTAATGGATGGGTTAATATTTATATGAGTGTTGGACTCCCTAATAATAATGCAACATTCTCGCTCACGACTCGGTCGTGCGCGGACGTGCTTTCCGATCCGTGGCCCGCTTGCGAGCTGCGTCTCTGAACTCACAGTTGTGCTCGACAGTGTAGTGACCGTGAATACATCGTGCTTACAATTCGGTAGTGCGGACGTTCCGATCCGTTGGTTGCTTGCGATCTGCGTCTCGGAGTCCATTTTTGTGCGCTAAAGTGTTGTAACCGCGAACCCACCCTTTACCAACTGCCTTTTTCAAGGCAAAACCAATCGCTACGATCAGGCTTCCTGTGGCACTCACAGGCTAGCGATTTCCTAACCTTTCCCAAAACAACAGTCTTTTTCAAGACTAGACCCCCGCTCGCGATTCTGCCTGCTGTAGCACTATACAGCCCGAGCGGGTTCCTTTCCTTTTCCCCGCCGATTGCCGTTTTCACGGCATAGGCATTCCCCCCCCCTGCTCCTTGCTGTCCTGCAGCACAGGGGGGTTACAAATCCTATCCGGGGCCTCGCCTTTCGGCGAGTTCAACAAAAGTCCCGGGGCCGCCCCCCCCGGGCAAGAAGACCGAANAAGCGTAGTGTTCGCTCACGCAGCCCGCACCCACTTGAAATCCCTTCAGGTTATTCAATCACGATTCTGCAGGATAGCCGTCGGAGCGCCTTGGTTCCTTAGGAACGTGGATCTCCACGATGACCTGGAGCTCGATTCAGTTAGTAAGTATCTGCAGTCGGCATCGCTGCGCCATTTTGAGAAGGCGGCACGACATGAGAACCCTCTCATCGTAGCCGCTGGAAATTACATACCCGACCCAGTAGACCGAATGGTAAACCGTCGACGTCGCCCAAAGCACGTCATTACGGATCCTACTGATCCATTAACGGTGCTTTTAGGCACCACAAGCACCGGTCACCGTCCTCGTCGAACCCGTCGCTTGCGACGAAGGGCTCGACGAGCGAACTAACCCATAGACACAGCCCACTGAGTTTCTCGCCGGATCTTCTCAGTGGGTCGCGTTTCCGATCCGGTGGTAGATTCTGCGAAGCACTGCTCTTGATAGGGTCAGTGTTAGCAACTCTCCGGTTGAGCCCCGCGAGCTCACCTACTAACGTTAGGGTGAAGCTGAAATAGCCTCTCAAGGCTATCAGCATAGGTAGGGAAAAAAAAAAAAAAAAAAAAAAATAATAATGACAATAAATAATAATGTTAATTTTAAATGCCCAGCGAAGCGGATGAATACGGCAATTATAATATATAAAACGAACACTCTTCAGACTTGTAACTCATAGATGTCGGTCTCCAGCATAACATTCCTAGACGCCAACACTTTTGACCCAGACACCCATAACACTAACCTTACTTCATCCGATTTCTACTATAAATGTCGAAATTGAATCTCACCGGCCTAAAGCCTTGTTCGGACTAGGCAAGTATTTTAGTCGAGTACCGAGTAATTTAGTAGCTAAATGTATCTGAACACCAAAAATTTAGTCGAAAAGGTTAGTAAATAATTTAGTCAAGTCAATCCATTTTGTTCTATTTTTATCGGGCGAGTAGCGAGTAGTTTAGCCACTAAATTACTCGGTACTCGACTAAAATACTCGCCTAGTGCGAACAAGGCTTTATGTCCAAACTATTTCGAACCTATAAATCCGACTGGCGATAACATGGATATCTAAAAATCACATGGTTTCTGTAAAATCAATTGTAGATAGTTTGCAGTATTTCATTAACGACAATTTTTGTAAGATCTCCCCAGATACACCAATATTAAATATATGTAATTTAAAAATGAAAAAAACGCCACTGTCATTGAGCTAATTGAAAATATACGCATTCAACCTTCTAGTAACCTATCCTAACCTATATAAATAACAATTAGGTAAGTAATTAAATTATTCTATGCACGAAACATGAAACAAATTACGATTCTAAAATTGTGTGTAAAATCTATGAAATTAAAGAGATACAGTATTCTATTTGCATGTAGTATTCGAATTCAAATTTTCAACAAAGCACTGATCCAAATAACCAAACGTGTTGTTTATGTGATACGTCACAATAGGCAACATGGCGTAGATTTTTTCGATCCGTCAGTGTTGAGTCAGACAATTGCTTTTTTCTTTCAAATATTTCCTCTTTTATACAATGTAGAACCAAATGACTGATTCAGTTATTATATTCGTCAGCTAAATATAATACATTTCGATAGTAATCTCTTCACTGTTTTAGTTTTCCTTAGCCTAATTTAAAAACCGCTCAAGTTGCGATCCTATGGATACTGGTTCTTTACATTCGTGTGTGCTAACAGTAAAGTTAGTGGGAATGCCTTATTGTTATCAAAGAAGACGAAGTACAGTGGTTTCCTATTGACGGCTTTGTATGAATTGTTTCAAAACGTGGACGTTATGTAGTGCAGTAATTCGTTTTGAAATGTGGTAGATTCAATGGATGAACTCTACTCCGGTGGCGGGCGGTACTATGGTAAAAACGAGTATTATCTCAAACAATCCTCCAGAGCACTCCACATCGAACATACGGTACAAAATACAGAGAGAACCGAAGTCCCTTCGCAGATCCATTTTTTTTCTTTTTTTTCCCCTACCTATGCTGATAGTGTTGAGAGGCTATATCAGCTTCGCCCCAACGTGTAGGTGAACTCACGGGGTTCAAACGGGAGTGGTGCCAACACTGGGCCTAGCAAGAGCAGTGCTTCGCAGAATCTACCACCGGATCGAAAACGCGACCCACTGAGAAGATCCGGCGAGAAACTCAGTGGGTCTGTAGGTTAATTCGCTCGTCGAGCCCTTCGTCGCGATCGACCGGTTCGACGAGGACGATGACCGATGCGCAGATCCAGAGGTTCTAAATGATCCGTGAGAATAGGATTATCAACAATCCGAATGGCCCTACATTTCCATGATTTATTTCCATTTCTGATGTAAAGTTTGCTCTTAAAGTAAAGTTGAAACTACATAGAGAGCTCCATCATTCTTTCTCGATCTGGGCTTCTACATATTACCTAAATTACTAAATTCTATAATATTTTTTAGGTATTTATCTCGTTTTCCAATTTCTCGTTAAAATCTTTTATCAGTATTATTATATCACTTACAATTATCTTCGAATACCCGCGAACACTGGCTTGGTCGCGAATTGTTGATTTGGCCTTAGTTGCTTCAACACCAACTGATCATTGGCGGAGCTTCCGCCAATCGCCATCAAGCTGTAAGAAAAGGTATGGCGATTTTCTTCTAATCCAAAAAAGGGCGGTGGAACCAATTCGTGCGAACTCACCGTGTGACCATGACTGGTTATTAACTTGCGTGCTACACAGCCAGTTTTACACCATGATATATTCTGTGTCACGGTCTATGGCTTTCGTGATTTCCATAACACAAATATTTTTTCGTGTGTCGTAAAAATTTAAGATTGAATACCCCCGGACTGCGATCGATTCAATCGATTTCTTCGTTTACTTTTGGTGAAGGTCATTCATTGGCTATGTTTATGAATAATCTAGAAGAAGCCTGTTTTTAAATCCAGTACATTTTTCAATTGAAGTACTTATTCGACGGTGTTATAAAATTTAACAATATAAACTCGTGTTATGGCAAGAGCATTTACTTGTTCGCTAGATTATACCAATGTTTCTGAATTAAAGTGAATAATCTATTCAATAAAGCGTGTGTGTGATATAGAAATTCTCCAAAAAAAGGTTTTTTTTAAATAACGTCCTTACGGATTCATCAGATGCAATAAATAACCCTTGCTTTAGACGCCTTTAGCTCTAACACTAGGCTTTAGGAGCCCTGGCTAACCGTACTCGTCGATCTCGACAATGAGTTCGACGATTAACCTAACCATCAGCCCGCTGCGTTTCTCGCCGGATTTTCTCAGCGGGTTGCGATTCCAATACAGCAGTACATTCATTCGCGAAGCAACTACTCTTGAGTTGTTAGATCTCCTTGTGAGGCTCTCGGGTAGTTTTTAGCAAACCCCACCCCTCCTGGCTGAGCCCTTGCTCGCCCATCTGTCCTGGTGAAACTGGAAAGGCCTCCGGGCCACCAGTAATCCTCCAATAATAAAAATCATTTTTGAGCGCGAACAGAGCACAAAGTGGGTCAAAATTACCTTTTCTATGCCTACCTGGCTGTCGTATTAGCAAAGAAACAAACGCCAGTACTTACAACATAACGTCTCAGTTGTATAAATATTTCTTTAGAGCACAGGCGATGTATGTAAAATAGTTGTATATTATTATCTCTAGCAGAATAGAAGCACGTTCTGGTGGATTAAAGCATCACGTGCACCGCAAATGATGGAATATCGGTTCCAATGTGTAATCATTGGTAATATTTTGGAATTTTTCTAGAGTTTGGGAAATAGAGTTATAGAGTTCCGGTCCTCAAAAAGAAAGACTTAATGTATATTAGTTAATACGCTTTTTTTTATACCTATGCTTATAGCTTTGAGAGGCTATTTCAGCTTCTCCTTGACGTGTTGGTGAGCTCACGGGGTCCAAACCGGGAGTGTTGCTAACACTGGCCCTAGCAAGAGCAGTCCTTCGCAGAATCTACCACCGGATCGGAAACGCGATCCACTGAGACGATCCGGCGAGAAACTCTGTGGGCTGTGTTTATGGGTTAATTCACTCGTCGAGCCCTTCGTTCCAAGCGATAGGTTCGACGAGGACGGTGACCGGTGCTTGTGGTACCTAAAAGCACCGTTAATGGATCGGGAGGTTCCGTAATGACGTGGTTGTTAATACGCTTTTATGAGCTTAACCTTTATCTGTCTCATGAAACGGCATCTTCTTACGTCATTTTCGAGAACTTCAAGACGACCAATTAACTTGTTTTCTACTTAGGTATCAAGGCTTGATGACGATACAATATAATTTTATTACGCTTTGGCCTGATATTTCCGACCATAATCACTATAAAACAAAAGATTATAATTTTTAACTCGTCTCGTTATTAAAGCGTGTTCTAAGTTTTTAAAATTACAGCTCCCTCATATAATTATTATTGACACGAAAGGGTTCCAAGTTAAATAATTTGCTCCAACTTTGGATTTTGTAATGTGATAAACTAGTACCATATTACGAATGATAATAATATACGATAATTAATTTCTGGGGTCAGTGTTAGCAACACTCCGGTTTGAGCCCCGTGAGCTCACCTACACACGTTACGGCGAAGTTGAAAAAGCTTCTCAAGGCTATCAGCATAGGCAGGATAAAAAAAAGATTAAAAGTACACTCAGACACCGAATATCTTTCGCAAAGGATTGAAATCCAATGGAATTGTCCCTGGACTTCGTGGTCCAGCGTTCAGGTTCACGAGAGAATGAAATAAATAACACTATGCTTTTAGAAATTCTTCTTCTTAATCCTGCCACTCTTGATAGAGTGGTCGTGATCGTCATGTACATATTTAGTGTTTGAGGGGGCTACCTTGATTTTTAGAAGTTAGCCTTCGAAAAATCACGACTATATAATCCGCACGGTTCTTATCAGTTTTACGTCACGAGGCAATCGTACTGAAGAAACACTGGTTTCTACAGAAAGAAGTGCCTTATCTTATCACGACAGCTAATACGACCACATGGTCAGTTTTAGATAATAAGAAAAAACAGCTGCTTGTACACTTGGTATTTGAGTTTGAGATTTAAACAACAGGGAAGATTTGCTAAGGTCTTTCCTCGTCGCTGTTTAGTTATTTTATACTTTTTCCTGGTTGTACGCAAAATGATGAGGCTGTTTGCACGAACTCTGTAGGCTATTGTATCCTACAGAACGATTGTAATACAACAGACAATATTGTGCGAGAGGTATTTTTTGTTGGTTTACACGGGATTTGCTAAAGAAGAACATGATTACTGGTGTTGAGGTATCCTGTGAGGTGGCATGGTTAGGTACTACCCTGCCTATTACTGCCACGAAGCAGTAATGCATTCCAGTTTGAAGGGTGGGACAGTCGCTATGACGTTTCAAGGTCGGTGACGCCATTCACGTAGTGATACCTACAGGCTCCAGCCGCTTAATTAGGTGCCATGAAACTTTTATCCACCTTTGCTTAGGTGAATAAAAGAAATACAATCCACAATTTTTTAAGTGGTTACTGAAGTCCATATACATAACAACTTCGGAGCCGTCACGTGCCTTTCTTTAGACATGATATCTGAGTTTTAATTCTTTATACCCCGTCCTTCTAATCAGAACGCAACTTTGCGGTAGTATGGTGCTACCAAGCTGTGAGTAGGTACTCCAACTATAAGTAAAAGCAATTTTACTTGCAGTATCAATCTGAAAGAAACACTAATTTGTTTATTTAATTTGAATGTGTAAAAATGAACGGAATCCTAAAAAAATGTAATCTTAATGTGAAAAGTTCTTTTTTTTTATTGCTTAGATGGGTGGACGAGCTCACAGCCCACCTGGTGTTAAGGGGTTACCGGAGCCCATAGACATCTACAACGTAAATTCGCCACCCACCTTGAGATATAAGTTCTCAGGTCTCAAGTATAGTTACAACGGCTGCCCCACCCTTCAAACCGAAACGCATTACTGCTTCACGGCAGAAATAGGCAGGGTGGTGGTATCTACCCGTGCGGACTCCCAAGAGGTCCTACCACCAGTAAAAAGTTCTTCAAGTTAGATGCTTTTAAATCAGTTTCTTTGTATTTTTTTGCAGAGGGACGACCATTCACTCCTCGCGCAGTTCTTTTTCGCGGACGATGCTCTGAACATGGTCGCCGCAGAGCTAGACTCCTTCGACGGAAGGAAGGACCCAGACAGATGTTCAACCCTCGTCAATCAGCTACGACATGCACAGGTAGGTTTTTATTTTTGCATATTCATACAGGGTAAGGATAAGGACTGATTTATTTGCCTCTGTTGTATTTCTGGAAAGCGAACAGAGATATAATCATATAGCGATGTAGCCTCTTAAAAATCGCAAAAGAAGTAAACTATTTTTTTCTTATTCAAAATGTTGCAATCAAACCGTCATACGTTCTAATTTAATCAATGGATAGACTTGTTTCTTATTGCACTTTCAAATTGATTTTGTTTGAATTTTTTTTTTTTTCAAATCCAACAAAGGTTTTGTTTCAGTGTCGATTTCTCGGTTTTGTTTTTATTCTGAAATGTAATTAAAGGATAAGGAATCATCCACTTTTAATAAGAGATCCAGATGTTTTTCCACTTACGGCATAAAATTGGTCTTTTAGAATCAGCTTGAACGTAGACACGTCTACGGTTCCAACGGTACGGTCCAAACTTCTCTAGGTTAAACTTTAAATCATTTTATGCTATCGAATGCTCGATTAGGGACGCTAGGACGCATGGAATTGTATCGTGCGAGAATATTTCACACGAAAACTCTCATCATTCCGTAGGTAATCAAGAAAACATTAAGAAGCAACACTTCTTTCGTATGGCGTGGTGAATGCGTAACGTTTGGTTACTAGTGTGAAATACAATATTAATCCATTTTTTTTATAAATAAACTGGCCTGTTTGTTTTTGCCAAAAAGTCTACTGGTGGTAGGACCTCTTGTGAGTCCGCACAGGTAGGTACCACCACCCCGCCTATTTCTGCCGTGAAGCAGTAATTCGTTTCGGTTTGAAGGGTGGGGTAGCCGTTGTAACTATACTGAGACCTTACAACTTCTATCTCAAGATGGGTGGCGCATTTACGTTGTAAATGTCTATAGGTTCCAGTAACCACTTAACACCAGGTGGGCTGTGAGCTCGTCCACTAATCGAAGAAAAAAAAAAAGTTGACCTTAGTTAATCGTTGTTATAAAATTAAAACGAAAATAAACTATGCTTGATTAATGCAAAGTAAAGCATAAAAATCAATATACTTATTTGACTCCGTTTAAATAATATTAAATGAAACAATGCAGATTAGTTTAATATAAAAAATGTTAAGTATTGTCTTGTGACTTAGCATTTTCAGTGATGCTGTTTTGATTTTATTTAATATAAAGTCTGTTAAAGATCGCTTGTATCTAGGAAATACCTTTATGGAATTAAGGGATATTTTGTGAACTGTTGAAGAAGTAGGATTATAATATTGACAATGCGTTTAATTGATTATAAAGTTAGGTGTTATGGTTTTCAAAGTTTTGGAAGAAGGTACAAAATGAAAAAATAAAAACGAATATATGAGACCTATAAAATCAAAGGCAGCTAAACGCCTTAATGTCGTAGAATGGATTAACAATGGCGCTATCTTGTTTAGTTAGTTAGACACGCTTTAGTGTTTTCGTGTTATATAACAAATGCAGCTAAATCTCTAACAAATCGAAGTTTTATCATTTAAAATTCAGATTATTAGTAATATTCTCATTCTTTATAAATCTGCTTTAAAATAAAGAATATCGTAGCTATCCAAACAGTTATTTCAGCTTCTCAAACCGGGAGTGTTGCTAACACTGGCCCTAGCAAGAGCAGTACTTCGATGTATCGGGAGGATCCGTAATGACGTGTTTAGGGCCGATTTTTGTAATTTACCTGAATATTTGACAGACTTGGATTTAGCTGCCTTTGATTTTATAGGCCGCATATACAATAAACATGTTTGACTCCGTGTTACTTATCTTTTTATATTAATTAAAAGGGACGGATTAGTTCGAGGTTCTAACGATGAAGACTTAGGTGAATGACTTGGGGTCATTGATTTCGGTAACTGGCAAACTGGGTTTCCTTTACACGCCGCCAAAGTTGCGTATACCTAAACCTTTTTTTATGTAAATCATTGACTTAAAATTGCGTACTTTCTAAATTACCCGTGTTCGTAATTTTATTGTCGTTTATGCGAATGTGTTTGTTATGCAAAGCTTACGTAATATTTAAGAAAGTTTTGGTTTATTGGAGGATTGTTTAGTATTATTATTATTACATTAAACATGAATTGTTATAAAAAAGTATTCATTCCATTTTTCTGTTTTAAATGTCATTAAATTAAATAATAAAAAAAATGTATAGTAATATATTTTTGCAGTGAACATGCTGTAATCTTTCAATGTGCTTAGTTTTCTATCTTTAAAATACACGATGGTTATGAGAGAATACTTGACAGTGCTTAGAAGTGCTTAGATCGGGACCAGTGACGCGTATTGCGAAGAGCCTAAGTCTAATGGACTAACCTAACCTAATTGTTACGAAATTAACGTCAGACTTTAGTTTTTATTGCACGAAATCGTAATTAAATACAATTACGGGATATCTTGTACTGATGGTAGGGTGCGATGCAGGTATCATCACTCCGTCTTATTTCTACCGCAAATGTTTCAAGATAGTTTGCTAAATTCAGGTTGTGATTTCTCTGGGTGCTCCGGAAATCACGAGTGAGCTGAGAGCACGTCCACCCATCTCAGCAATAAAAAAAACAATTCGTATTACAACAATAATAGTGGTATGGATCTTTCATAACAAATCCCATTACCTATTGTAATTATGGCTCGTGGGAAGCTTCTGTGTTTATATAGCGCGGTTATCCAAATTAACGTTGATCGACATACGTTCTGTGTATAAAATAATATTGGTGTGTCCTATGTTATGCTAAGTTATGATTCATAGCAGTGTGAACACGACGTATACATTAAAACTGTTTTTATGTGATAATAGCGCTGTTGACGACAGCAAAACCTATATGCGCGTTGTTTTTTTTAAGAGATTTTATGACCAGGTAACTAAGACCTTTATGTCTGTCAAGTCTTATTCTAATTTTAATGAAAACGAAATGAAATGAAATAAAATAAGATAAGATGAGATGGGATGAAATATAATCTCAGTAAAATTGTGGTCATTTACTGAAACGAAACTTTGTCAGTGGACTTTTTGGAGGATCCCGAGAAGTAACGCTCAGCGGCTTTGTTTCATTTTCTCCCATTTGTGCACTTTCACAGATACTAAACAGTTAATAAACCACCGTTATTACACATTTAAACCTGAAGAATCACTAAACAGACAAAATAAAACAAATCACACAACTTCACTCAACAAAGAATATACATAATATAAATAGTAGAACTTGCAATGATAGCTACTTACTTAAAAATAAGTGTATAACATCTCTCTAAATCGATTGAAGATATTTGCAAAATATATTGCGTTGTGGCATTTACGTACGTCCATTTTTGCCGGTCTGTTTGCGTTGTGTGTATTCCCACGATGATTCATCAAATCAAAGTTTCAATTGCATTGAAATAACAATCATTTATGTACAAGCAGTATCTACTCAACAGAGAAAACGAAAAAACAATGTTGGATTCTGCATATTAAGAGCAACAGGAAGTAAAAGCTTGAGGTTAGAATTAACAAATTTATATTATATCCTATCATATGACGGATTTAAATTAACTATTGATTTAAGTTTATTTCTCTACGCTGACGAGAACAAAAGATGCCGCAGTACGAAATAATTCGATAGATATCTAAATATTAATACGTGAAGCAAAAACTTTGTACCCCTTTTTACGAAAATTGCGCGGACGGAGGAGTATGACATTTCTCACACTTATAGAGAATATAGAGAAGGAGTGCACAATGCTAATATTTTTTTTAAATAATGCATATTAGATACTTTAAATCAATAAAGAAAACATAACACACACTACCATATATTTGACACAACACATACATAAAATATACTCTTTGTTTACTGTCAATTGGGAAACTTTTGTTATTGCTTAAAGTCTGTGGTCGAATTGAAAATAGATTAATATTGTTTGTCTTTAATATTATTGATCTATAGTGCAGTTTTGGCGAATACTGTGATTATATTATCGAAATATAATAGTGTTTGACGATAGAACCATAATAATGCTTAAATTTATTATTTCAATTAATTATAGTCGAATCTCGACTACTGCGGGGCCACTAGTAATAATAGAATTGCGATATATTATTATATGTATATCATTACGTCATGCGAAAGAGCTTACGATTATAACCTTCAGGTGTCCTCGTATAGCCATGTTGCACGTAAATTCGACGGTGATTAAGAAGATAAGGCACTCCTTATGATCGGTACAGCGTTTGGCTGGTATCTAACGCAACAGTAGGTAACCGGATACCATCGACAAAACAATCTGGAACGGTAGTTTTAAGCGATGGTAATTAAATCGAAACGACCGCTGCTCAATCAATATTTCCGTGTAACATTAATGTTTCATATTTTAAATGACCAAATCAAATCTAATCATTCTAAATACCATTTGAAGTGCATGATTTAAAATGTGAGTAAACGTTCTGGATTAGTGTATAATCTATGGTTCGGACGTGTATTATTTCGCCCCAAATGACGTCACTTGTAATGATAAGCGTCATAATATTATGTCCAATGGCGTGCAGCAAAGTTTTGTTAAATTTACGCGGCAACTTTAATAAGGAATATTACGTTGTTGAAAAAGTTTTTGTGTAAGGTAGCTCTTGATCTTGTTGACCAAATAAAATAACAAATTACACGTATTTTAAGAGATCTTTTTAACACCGAATCTGCAATGAAATTTGACGGTATTTGCCGAGAGCTACATAATGACCCCTGTCAAAAAAAACAATTCTCAGCGATAGGCATTTAATATGGTATTACTGCTGGCCATGAGCGTTTATGATCACCTACAATCACGTGAGCTGTAGGATCAGGGCAATAAAAAATATAAAAATTTATATCGAAAAAAATACAGCCGATTCCATTTGTAATTTCAAGTGGGCTCTGTGTTGTTTTTGTTGATATGACTCACGAGCTCCACACATGGACGACGGCACCGATAACATCACATTGCGTAATGCCATATGTTCGTGTAGTCCACGCTTTATTTACCCACAATTTTCATTTACCTATAAACACAATATATATACTAAGATAATATTGGAGAAATTGTACTGGAACGCAAGGATCGGTATAATAATCCCGCATATTTGAAGCGAAGCACCCGTACATTCATTTAAAGTGTAGCACAGCCCTTATACGATACAGTTGAGGCTTCGACCTCATGCCTCAATATAGGTGTTCTCATTGTGATGTTAATAACACCCGAAAACCATTTTATACAAGATTTAGCCAACTTCGTCTACAGGAATAACAAAAAAAAAATCGGTATACTTAGTGCCGATTTATCAGAGATGGTTCGATGTCTTGCAATAATTTATTTTGCTCATATGCGTATATAACCTTCGAACGCAACAATGATTTGCAACATTGAATATTGAAGAATGTGTCTTCTGTACAAAAAATATATATATAAAGAAAACGCGATACGCTGTTTTATGTTTACGTCAACCTTTTCTTGGAAAGGTCATTTGGGTGTAAACTTGTTTGTGCTATTTGTACAGACAGATTGGGGTGGTTCCAATCTCGTGCCAATCTTTCGTGCCCCCCTATCTCTGGACTATAAAAGGTTACATATGTCAAGGACCAAGTTTTACTGGTGGTAGGACCTCTTGTGAGTCCGCGCGGGTGGGTACCACCGCCCCGGCTATTTTTGGCAGTCATGCGTTTCGGTTTGAAGGATGGGGCAGCCGTTGTAACTATACTGAGACCTTAGAACTGATATCTCAAGGTGAGTAGCGCATTGACGTCGTCGATATTTATGGGCTCCAGTAACCACTTAACACCAGGTGGGCTGTGAGCTCGTCCACACATCTAAGCAATAAAAAGAAATACACGTTCGTTCTTAATTTTTGACTAAATAGATATATCTATATATAGTTTATTTGATTTCGCGGCCCACATACAAACGAAGACGATAATGAAGCTCAATCGTTGACAAAGAGTACATATAACGGCCGTCTGGTGTAGTGGTAAGTGACATGGTCACTATATAAGGGGGTCGCGGGTTCGAATCCCGCCAAGGGAAGATATTTGTATGCTAAAATTAAATATAAATGTCTTTTCCTGGGTTATGGATGTATATTAAATATATGTATGTGTATAATAATAATCTTACATTTATTTCCGTTATCTGGTACCTGTAACACAAGTTCTTTACGAACTTATCACGGGACCAGTTAACGTGGCGTGATTGTTAGTAAATATTTATTTATTTATTTATTTATATTCATACGCATTGAGTTTGTATTGGATTTATTTCTAATATTCCGTATTCGATTGAGTAATCTATTTTTTCGAATTGCTCAAATAATAACCTATAAAACCTAATCTACTTAATCTACCTAGTAGAGTCGAAGGCTTGTTCTGGATTAAAATATTTTTGCCTTCTTATTGACCGCGAAAGTTATTCAGCTCAAGAGTCACCTCGGAGACTCGGAAGATCATTCATGGAGGTCAGCAATCCTAAGGGCGTAATCAATCTCCCTTCTACCGTTGAACACTTTCATCAGATCTTTAAAATGAAATATCATACAAGTATCTCTGTGTCAACTCCCGTGAAGTACTATGCATGTGAGTTCATTTCAATCCCGGGTGTATGGTACGTAGCCAACAAAATAGAGGATATATCTAGAGATATATCCTCTATTTTGTATCGATTAACTTGATCTAGAGATCAAGTTAATCGATAGTACGAACAACCCTCTTAACTGTTTGAAGTTTCTTTTTTTTTATTGCTTAGACGGGTGGACGAGCTCACAGCCCACCTGGTGTTAAGTGATTACTGGAGCCCATAGACATCCACAACGTAAATGCGCCCACCTTCATATATAAGTTCTAAGGTCTCAAGTAAGTTACAACGGCTGCCGCACCTTTCAAACCGAAAGGCATTACTGCTTCACGGCAGAAATAGGCAGGGTGGTGGTACCCACCCGCGCGGACTCACAAGAGGTCCTACCACCAGTAATTGTAAGTTAATTGGAAGTAGCTGCTACTTTGGAGCCTCGGGCCAGAGATCGGAGCGATATCAGTATCAACCGTATAGTAGTAATACATGCTAATAAAAACCGTTAAATAAATGGGACTTCCTTTGTACTTAACGATAAATTGACGATTAACTTGTAATTAGGAATGTCGTCTATTTTTGTTTTTCTGGCAATTTCCGATTCATATTTGTTACAAAAAAAAATTGACGAATTTTAAAATTCACGGAAAAATATTGGGATATTTGCCCAATTTTTTTTCCTGTTGTATGTCATCGAACTGAGAAACTGACCTAACGCAATGTAAGTAAGTATCAGGTAGATAAATTTTGCAAATATTGTTACGAGACGATAGTTTTTTCAGGCGTTTTAGATTAAAAAGTGTTGGACAAACGTTTCGGGAATAGTATACTATGTATTTAAAAAAAAACTCGTTTTGCTCATCTGCAGTAGATGTTTATACGTATCGGCTTGATTACGTAAATTGTTTCCAAACTGTTAAATTCTCAAGGAATTACGAATACCTAAATGTAAAAAAAACATATTCTCTGATAACTTGTTTGACCTCGAAAATATATATTCATCGTACGTGCGAAATATTGCAGTTAAAGTATACATTGAAACATAGGCATTGGCCGATAAGGAGTCTTAGATTTTAATATTTTTTAATAATTGCCATTGTGTTGCTGTCGATAAGAGAAAATTAATAGGTTCTGTAATGCATGTTTACATTGTTATATAAAAAGCTGCCGAAGCATAAAGCTAATCAAGGCATACATAGATTAGGACATACAGTGATTATTGTTATTGTAAATACCAATATAGCCTTTTTTGTTTTTTATTGCTTAGATGGGTGAACGAGCTCACCGCCCACCGGGTGTGAAGTGGTTACCGAAGCCCATAGACATCTACAACGTAAATGCCGCCCACCCCATCTTGAGATAATTTATTTTGCTATTTAATTTATTTTGTTATATTTACCTTAATTTTGCGGGTGGATGTCAATCATGAACATTTGTTAAGTACCTACGTATTTCAATAGAAAAATTGGTACCCGTCTGCGGGATTCGAACACCGGTGCATCGCTAGATACGAATGCCCCGGACGTCTTATCCTTTAGGTTACGACGACTTAATAGGAATTAAGTACGTATTTGGAAGCCCATATTAACTTGCTTGTTATTTTAAATTTGCTTTCATACTTTTCAACTTGAACATAAGTGATGCGAGAGTGAAGTATACACACATAGTTCTCTTTATTATTATCCAATGTCAAATTAAAGACAAAAAAACAAGTTATTGATAAAAGGTCTTGTTTCGAATACATGCTAATGCGTTTTGTCGTGTTGTGTCTTTAAGGCTAAATAATTAAATTATCTGTATTTTATTTACTCTCACACTACTAAAGCATAAAGGAGAAAACAAAACGAAAAAAAAAAGTTTTTGTTTCGTTATAATGTTTATCGATTTTAATATTGTTATACTCCACTGTCATTCCCGATCCTGCGTACAGAATGGAAAGCAGTCGACGTCGCCCCAAACACGTCATTTCGGATCCTCCCGATCCACTAACGGTGCTTTTAGGTACCTCAAGCACCGGTCATCGTTCTCGTCGAACCCGTCGCTTGCGACGAAGGGCTCGACGAGTAAATTAACCCTCAGACACAGCCCACTGAGTTTCTCGTCGGATCTTCTCAGTGTGTCGCGGTTCCGATCCGGTGGTAGATTCTGCGAAGCACTGCTCTTGCTAGGGCCTGTGTTAGCAACACTCCGGTTTGAGCTCCATGAGCTCACCTATTAGTTAAGGTTACGCTGAAATAGCCTTTCAAGGCTCTCAGCTTAGGTAGGAAAAAAAAACACTACTTTGGATGTCAAACATTAAAAACTGTTTCTTTTTGTTTTGTAAGGGAAATTTAAATGCTCTTTGGATAATAACAACGTTCTAAAGAAGAATTATGAGTGTACTATAGTGACATACATTTCTGAAGTTCGGTGGCCTGCGGAACACCTGAAGTAATTGTGATTACACATAACGTAAACAAGAACTAGTCGAAATCGTAAGCCACACGTCCGGTGGTAGGTGTGAATGTTGGATTTTCGGTAGGGGCATTAAATGGGTCATTTATGTATGCGTTGTTTGAATGGTTACCATTAAATGCTTGTAATGTTGCGGAGTAATTCAAAAAGGTAAGCTATCTGTCTACTGTAATGTCTATTTTAATAGTAAAGATAGACTTTATTAACAATAAAAATATTTAAGTTACGTTTTTCCATTATTTTATTAATAACTAAGGCAGGTATTAAAAACTGAAATATGTGAGTATACACTTATTATCTAGTTTTCTTATTCGACATCTGTTATTTCATCGTTTTACTGTATTATAAAAGTCCATTTACAAAAGTTAAACGTAAACTTTGATTGTTTATCCTTATTCGTTATTGCTACTCTAGGGATTGGTAGCGCGTTAACTAAAATAGTTTGAACAAATGTAATTATTCAATACAAAATCTCGTGACAGTTGCAACGCAACGGCTGCGTTTCAGTCGATCTTTACAATATACATATATTTATCTTGGCTACTATATAGATAAATTAAATATTAATTTACGGTGGACTAGTGTGTGAACGGTGAAATTCTTGTACGGTCCTAAGAGGTACGGATGAATTTGCCGAGAGGTAACGAGATGGCACTGGTTCGAGCACTGTAGCCCTCATTAATAGCTGTGATACGCAAATCTATAAACTCTCTAGATTCGATTGGGTAACACGGTGCTATTCTACTCACTAATAGCTGTGATACACAAATCTACAAACTCTCTAGATTCGATTGGGTAACACGGTGCTATTCTACTCACTAATAGCTGTGATACACAAATCTACA
This sequence comes from Bombyx mandarina, assembly GCF_003987935.1. Next base: position 1,907,289 of record NW_021011522.1, read on the forward strand.
AACTCTCTAGATTCGATTGGGTAACACGGTGCTATTCTACTCACTAATAGCTGTGATACACAAATCTACAAACTCTCTAGATTCGATTGGGTAACACGGTGCTATTCTACTCACTAATAGCTGTGATACACAAATCTACAAACTCTCTAGATTCGATTGGGTAACACGGTGCTATTCTACTCACTAATAGCTGTGATACACAAATCTACAAACTCTCTAGATTCGATTGGGTAACACGGTGCTATTCTACTCACTAATAGCTGTGATACACAAATCTACAAACTCTCTAGATTCGATTGGGTAACACGGTGCTATTCTACTCACTAATAGCTGTGATACACAAATCTACAAACTCTCTAGATTCGATTGGGTAACACGGTGCTATTCTACTCACTAATAGCTGTGATACACAAATCTACAAACTCTCTAGATTCGATTGGGTAACACGGTGCTATTCTACTCACTAATAGCTGTGATACACAAATCTACAAACTCTCTAGATTCGATTGGGTAACACGGTGCTATTCTACTCACTAATAGCTGTGATACACAAATCTACAAACTCTCTAGATTCGATTGGGTAACACGGTGCTATTCTACTCACTAATAGCTGTGATACACAAATCTACAAACTCTCTAGATTCGATTGGGTAACACGGTGCTATTCTACTCACTAATAGCTGTGATACACAAATCTACAAACTCTCTAGATTCGATTGGGTAACACGGTGCTATTCTACTCACTAATAGCTGTGATACACAAATCTACAAACTCTCTAGATTCGATTGGGTAACACGGTGCTATTCTACTCACTAATAGCTGTGATACACAAATCTACAAACTCTCTAGATTCGATTGGGTAACACGGTGCTATTCTACTCACTAATAGCTGTGATACACAAATCTACAAACTCTCTAGATTCGATTGGGTAACACGGTGCTATTCTACTCACTAATAGCTGTGATACACAAATCTACAAACTCTCTAGATTCGATTGGGTAACACGGTGCTATTCTACTCACTAATAGCTGTGATACACAAATCTACAAACTCTCTAGATTCGATTGGGTAACACGGTGCTATTCTACTCACTAATAGCTGTGATACACAAATCTACAAACTCTCTAGATTCGATTGGGTAACACGGTGCTATTCTACTCACTAATAGCTGTGATACACAAATCTACAAACTCTCTAGATTCGATTGGGTAACACGGTGCTATTCTACTCACTAATAGCTGTGATACACAAATCTACAAACTCTCTAGATTCGATTGGGTAACACGGTGCTATTCTACTCACTAATAGCTGTGATACACAAATCTACAAACTCTCTAGATTCGATTGGGTAACACGGTNACAACTTATATATTAATTGTAAAAGTGAATTATATAGACTTACTTAATTACCGCATCCACGTGTTCCGCAACTCCCGGATCATTCTCACTAGAATACGTAACTTCCATATTTTACTGTATTCAACTGACACAAATTTATATTTATATCCAGTAAACTCCAGTCGTGCGTCGGAGCGGACACACACACTTTTTTTGTTTTAATAAATTATTAATAAGAGTTAAACTATGTGCGGTCCACCAAAAAAAAATTAAATTAATATTAGCATATTGATTCAAAAGATTGCTCATCCCTGGTTTAGAGGATGAATGAACAAATAATCCACTTAATCTCATTTCTTTTATATAAATGTTAAGGATTATTTTTTTGCATCGATAGGTGAACGTACTCTTGACCTGTTAGTGGCTACTGGACCTCCATATACACACTTTGATGCCGTCACCAACTACCTTGAGACCTAACTCTAAGCGAATATGACCTTGGTTAATGTAAATAGTGGACGTGCGGATTGCACTGTTTGAAACATAAAGAATATTGACATCGGCAGTAGGTATGTCAATATTGCGTGACAAAATTCTATCGCTTGTTTGGTTTAATTTGGACGATTTGAGCGTGTGGTGCTTAGGGTAGCACCACTCCATCTCCCTCGTAAGGTAATTACGGAGAATCCATGAGAGGCAGTGTTCTTTGAGTTTAACCCTTTCGCTAAGGTAGGCCGCGCTCCAAAGTAATTCTCAAGAAACAGAGGTCCGTGCTGAAAGTTGAAAGTGGCGTTTTTCAGCCGGTGATTATGGTCACCGATAGTAGTATTGTAACCATGATCTTACTATTCGTATTAATTGTTTATATTTTTTTAAATTTAATTAATTTGTATGTTTGAAAATAAAATTAATACAATGCATAAACGCTGAAACAATGTACTCTGAATTGCCGATATATTATTATATTTTTTGTCTATTACATGAAGAACCAACAGCCAACTAACATAGTATAATAATATTATTAACTAATAATAGAAACAAAAAGCTAATTAAAGGTCCTCACCAATATAAACAAACAAAACAAAGCATTAGAGAAACAAAAACATAGAAACAAATAAATAAATAAACAATCAGCACATTGTTGCCACATATAATTCTTGAAGAACCTAACGAAGCCCTGAATTGCCGATTATCACGTACAGATTTCTAGATGTTTTTGTTTTCTGCAAAACGAATGCTTTTATACATATTAATACGCATTTATTAGCTTCAGACATATGTATGTAACGGAATCTTTGAACATGATTTTGACCACCTTTAAAACGTCGGATTGACTCAAAATTTGGTATACTTATTAAGGACCGATGACAATTCAATATTTAAAAAAAAGTGAAAAAAAATTGAAAAAATTGAAATTCAACTAAAAAATGAAAAATAATTAGTTTAAAAAACTAATAAAATACGCTTTTATAGAAAATCCAACTAACAAATATAAAATAAATTATAAAATAAAATCATTTTTTCTTACACTATTTTTAATTCAAATTTATTAAAATTTATTTTCTATCTTTTAGTTGGATTTTCTATAAAAGCGTATTTTGTTAGTTTAATTTAAACTATTATTTATTTACTTTCGATTTATCAGAAGAAGTATATCAGACAACAATATCGGGGCCTGCATACAATGATGTGAAAATTCGTGCACAAAATTCTTTAACTGGTAAGTATGTAAATAAGCTGCCGGCTCGGTGGCATGAAGACGTTGCGTGCAACATAAGTCCATACAAAAATGTACCTACATTTTGTACATGTAAATTTGAATAAATTACGAACTATTTGTGTAAACGTTTGGTTCGGTTTGTTGAACTCTCTCCTGGAACATAGCTGTTCTCGAAGCTTCGTTTTGATAACACAAATTACCGGATCGTTTGGAACCTGTGGGTCTGCGGAGAGACTTCGGTTCCCTCTGTATTTTTTACCGTATGTTCCATGGGGAGTGCTCTGAGGAATTGTTTGAGATGATCCCCTCATCTCCTTTTTATCATCGCACCTCCCGCCATCGGAGCAGAGTTCATCCATATTATCTGGAACTGCTGCGTTCATCGACAGTGCGTTTCCGGAGGTCTTTTTTTGCCACGTACCATCCGGCTATGGAATGAGCTCCCCTCCACGGTGTTTCCCGAGCGCTATGACATGTCCTTCTTTAAAAGAGGCTTGTGGATAGTATTAAGCGGTAGGCATCGGCTTGGCTCTGCCCCTGGCATTGCTGAAGTCCATGGGCGACGGTAACCACTCACCACCAGGTGGGCCATATGGTCGTCTGCCTACAAGGCCAATAAAAAAAAATTTAATTCGCCGGGTCCGGGTCAGCTCTAACACCATCCTGAAGCCATTAGCAGACTGTTATGACTGTCAGTACTTGAACCATTGCACCATGGTTCACTTGCGGACTAACCAAAATAATAATAACCTCTTTGGTAAATATATATAAAGTCGAATTTGTAAGTAATGCTGAGAAATTATATTATTCATGTTATTTTATTTTCTTTTTTTTTTAAATCATGGATTATTATTATCTGATAAATAAATGAATTTTTTATTGTTATTATTATTATTATTAGCTTTCGACTGTGGATTTCGGCGATTGTTGTGATGTCTCAACAAAGATTCGTAGATTTGTTTATTGGGTCACGGTATTATTAAACTAGAGATTCATTTGTCGCCCTCATTAGATGATACTTATCGTTGTGTCATTCGTAATTCTGTTTTGAATGGACTCTTGTTGACGAGTGAATGTATTTAAAGCCGCCTCTTGACTCACATAAATGAAAAAATTAACGCATCATTTTAGTGACGTAGATTTATTTACGTGGCGTGAGTTGAAAAAATACTGTACAGAAAAAGTTTAATTATAATATTAATGGAACAGAGCAAGATACCGCAAATAATATAGTATCCGATACAAAACAATGCATACATACGTTTGAGGCGTAAGATTATGTAAATTTTTCTACGATAATATTATATTATAATCGTTTTTAAATAGTAGGTAACTATAATTTAAAATAACATTTTTTGAAATATGACTAGTTTAGTAAAAATCCTTAAATTTAAACCTAATGTGGCGGGTAGTTATTATAGAACACAAGATCTTTGATAGATGCCTGAATCTCGCTAACAATATTTTCAACTAAAGCTTGCATATATACAAGACCTTATTTATATATTCCGTGATGGTTTGTGTATGTGTAGAAATTAAAATAGTGGCGGTGAAGCGGTGACACTGGTCCTAATATAAAATTAGAGCAAAGGCCTTTCCAACCTTATTTATCTATTCCGTGTATACAAGTTCCGAACATCCACATTCGGATCGTCGGTCTAGCGAGCAATTTCACCATCTAGGTGGAATGTCTTCCCTTTGTCGTTTACTTCCATACTACCAAATATCGGATCAAACATGATTTTTATGCGATCTAGTTTAGGTTAAAGCCTTCAGTTGATAAATGAAACCACAATAAAGTCAAGTAGGTACGATTGCTAGTAGATTGTCGATCGTGTACACTGACGAACATTTGCAAAATGTTAAAGAAAATTAAACTTTAAATAGTACGAAATAAAGTGGTAAGCAACGAGGAAAACCATTTCTTATTAATTTACGAATAGCATCGAAACATAGGTTATCAACTTTAATTGGTTGACATTAAAATTTGTGAAGCTGTTTTCGGTATCGTTGGGTTTGATGGATGAGTCATATTATATCGTACAAAAAAAAAATCGATAGCTATTACAAGTGATAATGAGGGTGATTCTGGTCGAGATAGAGTAATGATAATCGACATTAATCAATTCTAATCCACGAATGCGATGCACACATTCATTTACATGCTAGTTATTACAGAAAGGAAAACGATTCTTTGAAACTAGTACGTAGGTCAATCTGTTACAATGGCGCGCATTGTGCGGTACCGTAGGTTTCGTGGAGTCGGAGTGGTGGAGCTCGATGGGGTTTAGTCGGTAGTCGGTTTTGCGGGGCGGGTCCTGCGTGGTACACCCCGCGCAGCGTCTCGCGCGCCTTTCTCAAGGCGTAGTCTCCCGGTAGGAATTGGAAGAAGAGGAGGACTTTCGTCTTCCTCTTCTCCCTCTTCTTCTCTGGAGGCGACTGAGTCCGACATAACCCGGTCTATTACCCCTCTCGACCGGGTATCCGTAAATGGATACCCCAGTGTTAAAAAAAAAAAAAAGATCAATCTGTTACGAAGCTAAAAAAAATTGTTAATTTATTGTAATGTAACAATATCAAATATTATTATAAAATACAATCGTTGTATGGGCACAGTTCTGTGTAAATAATGCAATCACTAAACTACATGTGTACTGTAGAATCGATGAATAACTCTTGTAAAAATAGTCGGATGATTAATTTTTAACCTCGTTATGTGTTTGTTATTCTATAAAAAGTGTAAGAGTAATAAATTGATGCTCATAAAAAATAATGGTCATATCGTTTTACCAGTAGTAGAGTGGTTTGTGAGTAGGCAAGGGTACGTACCTACGAAATACGTGCTCAGCAAATGTTCACGATTGACTTCCACGGTGAAGGAATAACATCGTGTAATAAAAATGAAACCCGCAAAATTATAATTTGCGTAATTACTGGTGGTAGGACCTCTTGTGAGTCCGCGCGGGTGGGTACCACCAACCTGCCTATTTCTGCCGTGAAGCAGTAATGCGTTTCGGTTTGAAGGGTGGGGCAGCCGTTGTAACTATACTTGAGACCTTAGAACTTGTATCTCAAGGTGGGTGGCGCATTTACGTTGTGGATGTCTATGGGCTCCAGTAACCACTTAACACCAGGTGGGCTGTGAGCTCGTCCACCCATCTAAGCAATAAAAAAAAAAAGTATTAGAGTGGTTTGTGAGTAGGCAAGGGTACGTGCCGCCCTGCTTATTGCTGCCGTGAAGCAGTAATGTGTTTCGGTTTGAAGGGTAAGGCAGCCGTCGTACTGTTACAACTGAGACCTTAGAACTCATGTCTGAAGGTGGGTGGCGACATTCACGTTGTTGATATCTATGGGCTCCGGTATACACAGTTAAGGCCAGGTGGGCCGTGAGATTATCAAAGGAATAATCCTAATAAAGCCGTCTAGAAATTAAAAAAATATTGTTAGTTTTCTTGTTGATTAGTTTCTTAATTTTAGAATTAGTCGATTGTCTTCTAAACCGATGAATAATAAAACTGGCCTCTCAAAGTGGGTGGTGATATTCACGTTGTGTGATGGTCATAGGTTCTAGTAATCACTGTACCTACCACCAGTTGCGTCATCGTGAGCTCAGCCGCTGAAAATACCTTGTTTAAATACTATATAACTATGTAATTGAAATATTATAAATAAATCTTTGCACATCGAATTAAAAATGTATACATCTACATAATGTATATTTCAAATTAAATCTATATCTATACTAATATTATAAAGAGGAAAGATTTGTTTGTTTGTATTGAATAGTCTCCGAAACTACTGGACCGATTTGAAAAATTATTTTACTGTATCGAAGCTACACTATTCCCAAGTGACATAGGCTATAAGAGTCGACTATTATCAAAGGCGGCAATCTGACTTTTGGACAATGATTGGTAAATCAGAAAAACGAATTATTGACTTTGTATTCCATCGGCAGTCACAAAACTCTTCGGAACGACATCTTAGATAAATAACAGGTTAACTATTAACCTTTATTTAATGCAGGTTTTGAACCGTATTCTTTGAAGGAGACGATTATATTCAAATAAATCTNAATTATTGACTTTGTATTCCATCGGCAGTCACAAAACTCTTCGGAACGACATCTTAGATAAATAACAGGTTAACTATTAACCTTTATTTAATGCAGGTTTTGAACCGTATTCTTTGAAGGAGACGATTATATTCAAATAAATCTGTATTGACATATCAATAAAAATTTTTTGTCCAAATGTACAGATTGCCGCCTTTGATAATAGACGACTCATAATCTTTTTTGAAAATATTAGGGATCCTTACTAAAACTCCAATAATGTAACCCAAGGTGCGCTGCGAAAACTATTGATGATAGAATAAAATAATGTACTAAGACTGTAGAACACAGTTTTAAAGTAATTTAAAAAAATGAAACAGCTTCAAATATCGTGGAAGTTTTTGTTAAAGACCCGAGCAGAGCCGGGGCGGGCTGCTAGTATATAATACAAATATTATCTGAGTAAACTGCTGACTGAAGATTGAGTACGCTTGATACTTGTACACCTATAAAAAAACGAAATAAATGCAAAATATTAAACGCATAAAGTATTATGACAATGGGCGTTCTTATCGCTAAGAGTTAAGAGATATTATTATACGACGTGAAAAGGGTGTTGTCAAGATAAATAAGGCTTCATGTTATTATCGACTAAGTTCGCTAAAATTACATAAGTACTATTTTATAATCATGCGAAAGGGATTATGATTGCGTGGAATTGTTACACTTCCGCGAACTCAAATCATGGCCACCAAAATATTGACCGATATAATTCACAATTTTAACACGGATTATTAATACGCTTTTATTAGCTTAAGACGTATGTATGTATGTTTGTAACGTTGTCTTTAAACATGATTTTGAGCCCCTTCAAAACGTCGGATTAACTCGAAATTTGGTATACTTATTAAGGAACGATGACAATAAAAAAATAAAAAAAAATAAAAATTGAAATTCAACTAAAGAATGAAAAATAAGTAATAGTTTAAAAAAACTAACAATAAACGCTTTTATAGAATTTTATTGTAAAAAAACGTGGGGTGCTTTTCAGGATATTATCAAAATAACCCTTCTACTCATATCTGTTCATAAAATATTTATAACTAGTGATACCATGCACCCCACGCTTTTTTACAATAAAATACTTTTTTCTTACACTATTTTTAATTCAAATTTATTTTCTATTTCTTAGTTGGATTTTCTATAAAAGCGTATTTTGTTAGATTTTGTTTAACTATTATTTATTTCGTATAAATGTTTCTATTAAAAAAAAAGTTACTAAAGTCACATTTTCTTTCTAGGATCGCGTCTTGAACATCACTAGTCAGATCATGGATCAAGTTCTGGGCGACGAAAGGGTGGCGCGCGGCTTCCGAGTCAAGTTCCCAGAGGATGTTCTGCAAGACAACTTAGCTGGGCAGCTTTGGTTTGGCGCTGAGGTACTTTACAAAAAAAAAAACTTTTTTAATTGAATTTTTTAAGGATTTCTCAGGAGATTTACAGGCAGAATCTAAGAAGCATAAAAAAAATTGTCTTTTAATTGAGTTTTTAGGGATTTCTCAGGAGATTTACAGCCAGAATCTAAGAAGCTGAACCAAGATAGTTTTTTCAATTCTAATATTCTTAAAAAAAAAGTATTTGGGCGGTTTGCATTCGATCTTTGTAATGAGCTATCGGCAGCAAATACTCGTAGAAATCTAGATCAATAACCGTGAGGTTTTTTTTTACCTAAAGCCTACTACTATGGTATCATGTACTAAATAAATTCAGTTACATTTTTGCTTAACTAAAATATTAAAGCGTGATCTACTTTGAACAGTTAAATATTTATAACAATGGGAAAGGAAATGTAAGGTCACGGTTGACATGTCACGGTTTTCCTGCAAAAAGATCGCACCAAGCTTAATAAAGCCTTGAACTTTGACAATAACGAAACTTAATATTGGAACCAGAAATTTCTTTTTCTTTTTTCGGTTCAAAGACTTAACACGAAACACCTAATCGGATATTCATAAAAATGGGGTATCATGAATTTAAATGTATTTATGTTTCATTCAAATTAAGCTTTGAGTACGAACGAACTGGGACCAATTATAACTAACTACGCAGTTTCGTTCGAACCAAGAAAAATGACTTTTTTCTTCCACAATGTGAGTCATTCTTTGTATTAGTGAATTCTTATTAAATTTTTTATCGGTCTGTTTTCTTTGTCGCAAACGGCAAGTGTCCTTTGGTAGTGTACATATCTTCATTGATGCGGAAGATTTTTTTGTTTGGTTCGTACTAATAAAACGATAACAGTATTCATTGCTCATGTACCTACCCAAGATATAGGTTAATTTATACTTATTTTATATTCGTGTTTAATTTTGGTACGAAATGAATGAAGTTTTTTTAATTTCATTATTCAGTTTTTTTTCCCTACATAAGCTGATGGTCTTGTGAGACCATATCAGCGTCACCGGACGAGTGGGTGAGCTCGCGGGGCTCAAAACTGACGTTGTTGTTAGACCCTAGCAAGAGTCGTCGTGGCCTAAAGGATAAGACGTCCGGTGCATTCGTATGACGCGACGCACCGGTGTTCGAATCCCGCAGGCGGGTACCAATTTTTCTAATGAAATACGTACTCAACAAATGTTCACGATTGACTTTCACGGTGAAGGAATAGCATCGTGTCATAAAAATCGAACCCGCAAAATTATAATTTGCGTAATTACTGTTGGTAGGACCTCTTGTGAGTCCGCATGGGTAGGTACCACCACCCCGCCTATTTCTGCCGTGAAGCAGTAATGCGTTTCGGTTTGAAGGGTGGGGTAGCCGTTGCAACTATACTGAGACCTTAGAACTTATATCTCGAGGTGGGTGGCACATTTACGTTGTAGATGTCTATGGGCTCCAGTAACCACTTAACATCAGGTGGGCCGTGAGCTCGTCCATCCATCTAAGCAATAAAAAAAAAGAGTCGTGTTTCGTAGAATCTACCACCGGATCGGAAACGCGACCCACTTAGAAGATCCGGCGAGAAACTCAGTGGGTTGTGTCTGTGGGTTAATTCACTCGCCGAGCCCTTCGGGTTCGACGAGAACGACGACCGTTTTGTTAAGTTCATTATTTTCACACCACCGCAAAATGTGTCAATATCGTAATATCGGTGATGCGATGTCAATGACACGGAAAACTATAATTAAATAAATAAACTTTGCGGTTCTACCGTTTGTTGATACTGGATTGGTTTTTAATAATAGCTAACTTATATTGTCATAAAATCAAATGTGTTTCTGCGTGTCTTATCTAATCGACACGTGCAGTCCATTTTGATGCCCATAGGCCTCTTGTATCTAATCAATACACACCCGTTGTTAGGTGGAGATTTTTTCTTATAAAATATTTACACGGCAAGCATGATGTACCTAATAATATAACTATTCGTAACGTTTATAGTATTAGAGGCAAGCTTCCTCATAGTAATAACTTGTTATTGTGGTAACAATGGTGTGGTAACAACAAATGGTGTGTGTGTGTTAGTGTGGTAAGACACAACGCGTATATCGTCATTCACCTCATACTGAAGTCTGTTCTGTTATACTTACTATAAAGGTATCGGTGCACACTAAACTGAGACTCAGGATATGGCTAGATGAGATATTCTAAACATACTCTCTTGATCTCTGGGTCATGCACGAGTATTGAGATTTCGGTCCGATTCTCGAACCCGCAACAATGATGAATAATAATTTAAGTCGAACGGTTCCATTCCACTGTAAGCGTATTCCGTAATCGTCCTGGTTACTTGGAAAGTGAGGCTTTTAAATTTAGCACATTGGGTGGGCTCTACACTAGCCCTTCAATACGAATAATTGAGATTGAACCCTCCGCATTCCATTTAAAGAGTTGCTCTAATAAACCTCTCTCTCTCAACACACCCAGCTACTACCAGTGAAAGTTTTTATTTTTTTATTGCTTAGATGGGTGAACGAGCTCACAGCCCACCTGGTGTTAAGTGGTTACTGGAGCCCATAGACATCAACAACGTAAATGCGCCACCCGCCTTGAGATATAAGTTCTAAGGTCTCAGTATAGTCACAACGGCTGCCCCATCCTTCAAACCGAAACGCATTACTGCTTCACGACAGAAATAGGCGGGTTGGTGGTACCTACACGTGCGGACTCACAAGACCTCCTACCACCAATTAACTTTAACATCTATAAAATAAATAAACAAAAAACTATTAACTGTTTTTATAGCCTGTTTACGCAGTGGTTACCGTCACTCGTGGACGTCAGCAATGCCAACTTAACTGCCAACTTTACGGAGATCAAATAATGGATCTAATTATTCTGTACCGATTTCTTCAGTGTCTCGCCGCTGGTTCGTCAATAATGAATCGCGAAGAAGAATCGGCATCGATGCGCCCCCTAGCCAAAGCTTTGACCCGGAGCTTAGAGACCGTGAGGTCTTTGCTGCGGGAGCAGTGCCTTCGTCCCCGAGGGCTGGCTTTGTCGCAGCACGATGACATGCTCCACGAAAGCCTGAGAATTTTTGATCGGTAAGTAATTATTTATATACATTAACGTGCCTGGCTTATGTCATCATCGTATTTTTTAAGCATTTGTATATTAAAAAAACATTTCTTTTTACTACACGATAATTCGTTGAGATATAATACAATATGATTCCAAAGAAAAAAAGAAAAAATCCCGTTTTGTTCAAATGGAAAATCAAAAATCACGATGCGGCATTATATTAATATTAAGAGCTCAAAGCTTACCCGAATATTTTTTTGTCGTCTCGGACGATATTTTCGTTGTACCAAAAGAAAAAAAATTAGTTTTTTTGGCCCACCCTAATATAGATATAAAAAAGGAAATATTTTAGAAGTAGTATTTTAGTAGTCGGGAAGCAGAAGATGATCTTGCCGTGTCTCGGCTATTATTGCAGGTGACGTGAAGGCACAGAGTTTCAATAGTTTCCGATTTTAGGTTATATCGAAAAAAAATCGCTACCACTGGACCTGTAAGGATTCTTGTTTTTTTATTGCTTAGATGGGTGGGCGAGCTCACAGCCCACCTTGTGTTACGTGGTCACTGGTGCCCATAGACATCTACAACGTAAATGCTGCCACCCACCTTGAGATATGACTTCTAAGGTCTCAGTATAGTTATTCTGAACGCCTTTATTAATTTATTTTTTGAACAGATTTTTGAGAATCTCAGGTTATGATTTTTAAGGCACTTCATGCATTTTCTAAGAATGTATAGCAATCATCACAATAAAGTTGATGATTCTGGGTTCGTTATGCTTTATGATTCTGGGTTTGCGGTAGGCAGCGGCTTGGCTCTGCCCCTGGCATTGCTGAAGTCCATGGGCGACGGTAACCACTCACCATCAGGTGGGCCGTGTGCTCGTCTGCCTATATGAGCAATAAAAAAAAGCGATCGAAAAAAAAAAACATGAACTAATTTTTTTCAGTTTGTTTGCTGAATTCGAACTATGCTATGTCAGCGCTATGGTGAACGTCAAAACTCCTCAAGAGTTCGAAGCGCAGCAGCTGATTTGCGTCCTGTTCTCGGAGAGCCTTCGTCGCGCCCTCAAACAGAACTTATTAGCTCAAGAGCAGGTGAGGATCGTGTTAGAATATCGCGTGTGCTAATGAATAGAAATGATGATGATATTAATTTATCCCTAACTAGCGACCCGCCCTCGCTTCGCTTCGGAAACATTAAATTTTATTATTGATAGGTGAGTCCCGCCATGTTGCGCGCGGTACGACAATAACTGTGAGTGACGCCGCGGGGCGAAGCTAGTCTAAAAAAGTAGCCTAAGCTACTCTTTATATCATCACCTACCTACTAGTGAAAGTATCACCAAAATCGGTCCAGCCGTTCCAGAGATTAGCCGGAACAAACAGACAGACAGACAGACGAAAATTGTAAAAAATGTTATTTTGGCTTATGTACCGTATATATATTCATATGCATGTAGTAAAAAGAGGCTATTTCAATATTACAAACAGACACTCCAATTTTATTTATATGTATAGACGGGAAAGGCAAAGGACTTTAGTCCTAACAGCCAGGTCTTGTGTTCTTTAATGAATAGAAAGTTTTAATTGTCACTTGGAACTTCAATGTCACCTGTCAAAATTTGTTACCTGTGGAAATGTCACTAGTTAATTTCGTTAATTTTAGAACGCTCTTAACCTTTTCAACGGTATGTTAATTTGTTCACAAGCCACTTATGAATATGTTATACATGAATTAATTTAAACTTAAGAATTGTCTGAATCGTAATTATGAATTATTTTTAGAATATACACATGGAGACGTTGAGTTTTCTCTAATACTTAGTGGAATACACGATTGGGGGTGTGTTGTTGTTAGCCACCACGAATCGATATAATTATTCTATCGGTAAAATTGTTTAAGGGTTGTAGGTGAATGACTTATCCGAAAACAATTTAATGATTACACGTCAAAAATATACCCAGTGTATAAAACCTTCTGGAACATGCGATAAGCTATTTATTAAAACTAGTGGTCCCGCTGTAGTCGAAATTCGACTATATTTAATTAAAATTATAACTTTGAACAGTATAAGGGTTCTATTGTCAAAGACTATTATACTTCTAAAACCACTGATTTCGCCAAGACTGCACTATAGATAAATAATATTAAAGATAAACAATATTAACCTATTCTCAATTTGACCACAGACTAAGTAATAACAAAAGTTTGACAATAAACATAAAGTATATATTATGTGTGTGGATGTGTGTGTGTTTCAAATACATGGTAGTGTGTGTAATTGTTTTATTTATTTAATGTATTATTAATGCATATTTAAGAAAACATATTAGGATTCTGCACTCCTTCACTATATTCTCTATAAGTGTGGGTAATTTCATATTCCTCAGTCCGCGCAATTTTCGTGAAAAGGAGTACAAAGTTTTTGCTTCATGTATTAATAGATGATCAATATAGATGTGTGGCGAAAAAAAATAAAAAAAATATGTTTGCGAATGTTGTATTTTTGTTTTTCTTCAATTTAAGTTAGTAAGTAATCACAATTATTAACTAAATTATGCCGTAATGAACATAACAAACAAGATAGTTTAAAAAACTCGTGACATTATAAAAACAGCTACGGAAAATCGAACACGATGTATGACAAAACAAAATCAGCTGACTAGCGGGGTCAACGGTCTCGTGACCCACGTGCCTACTCAGCAGGCGACGTCCTAAATTGAAATACTTTTATGTTTAGCTCAATAAGGTCGGACATCTATTTCGATTGGACGAATGGAACGCCTTGCAATTTTTAAGCGATTCTTATATAAACGCATCATAAAAATCTATGGGAAATAATTTTCTTCTTTTTCTCCACCTTATCCCACTAGGTGGGGTCGACACAGCTAATTTTTCTCTTCCATTCTCTTCTATCAGCCGTCATCTCAACACTCACACTCCGTTCTCTCTCATATCGGCATTCACACACTCCATCTATGTCTTCTTCGGTCGACCTCTTCCCTCTCTACCTTGCACTACCATTTCCATACATCTCCTAGTCACATGCATCTTCTCTCTACGCATCACATGTCCGTACCACGCTATGGGAAATAATTTTGAGGATTGATATAATGTTTCGTTAAACCGTCGTAAAATTATGAGATGAAAAATGATATCCTCCTGATTGCATCATGTTCCTCAGTGTTAATTGTCGTGACCTTTCCTCCACCTTCAGTCGATCGCTCATTGCTGAGCATAGTAGTGCGCCCGCCTGTGATCGTTTTTGTAATTTGTAGCCACTTATGTCGGTCAGTGGCACAGTGAAGTGCTTGTCTCAGTCTGGTGTCCAGACACTTGGTCACTCCATCTTTTTTGGCTCCGACCTCTGGATCGTCTTCCATCCACTTTACCAATGACCTTTACGGAGCACTTAGAACTTATTCATACATAAAGGTTTTCTTGGCTTGGGTTGGCTGGATAGGTGGCGTATTGACGCCAACCCTCCTCTTTTTCCATCCGGGATTGGCCATAGCTGAGTGCCACGGCACGACAGAAAAACGATATAGAAATTGTAGTATGTCTCTACATACATAGTTTGTCTTCACATCAAGAACTGGATCTCTATTCAGCTCTTGATGTGAAGACAATGTTACTATAGATTTCAGTCATATCTAACACCCTGTATAATGTTGATATTCACAATTAAAATTAAAGTGCTTAGGAATTTTTGGCGGGAACGCTAGGAGTAAAGTTGTGATTTTTTTTATTTTGTCTATTTAGTGTTTCTTCAGGTTTAAATGTGTAATAACGGTGTTTTATTACTTAACTGCTTAGTATCTGTGAAAGTGCACAGGTGTGGGAAAATCAAACAAAGCCGCTGAACGTAACTTCTCGGGATCCTCCAAAAAGTCCACTGAAAAAGTCTTAGTAAATGACCACTATTTTATTGAGATTATATTTCATACCATATCATCTCATCTCATTTCATTTCATATTATCATTTTTCATAAAAATAAAAATATAATCTAAATTAGACTTGACCTAAAGGTCTTAGTTACCAGGTCATAAAATCCCTTAAAAAAACTAAAATGCCTAATTTAAGTTTCGACTAATTAAATTTAGCACTGGATGTAACTAATTTTATATTTTTCTAGGTGGACTCTTACGATCCGGCACTGATGTTCGCAGTTCCGCGTTTGGCAATCGTTAGCGGCTTGCTCATATACTCAAGTGGGCCACTGAGCATTAACAAACCACCAGGTAAACGAATTGTGTTTGTGACCATATTGAAAGCAGTAGTAGTAGTAGTAGTAGTAGTCGTATAGTAAGACAATACGGAAGTTCTGTTGGACGTTATAAATACAATACTAATAAGACTCGGACTCCAGGTGGGTGATAACATTCACAGTCTATGCAATAAAAAGCACTGCTTTATCTCTAGAACATTTTATTGGGATACTTTAAAGTCGTGGCATTATAATGTCAAATTAGTGTGGTGGTTAGCCATCATACAACACAAGATTTGAGAGATGCCTGAATCTCGCTTACGACATTTTCAAGATCAGCTTGAACAACAACATTCGGACCGTTGGTCTACCGAGCAATATCACCCGCTCGGTGGAAGATCTTCCCTCCGTTGTTAAACATGTGTTCATAGGTCGTTCAAAATGTAAAACTCATTGTCTTAAAATTTTTAGTTATGTCGCTTATTTTACTCCCAACGGTGCGATTTATTTAGTTAGTTGAACAAACAAAATGTTATGTAGAGTATCGGTGAATCGACTAGAAGGTTCATAATAAATGTCACCTCAATTGTGGGTACAACCGACTATGCAGTAGTTGACAAAAATCTCGAAATTGAAAGTAATACAACGAAAAGTTATATATATGTAAATATGTATAATAATATTGTGTATATGTGAGAAGATTGGTTTTTTTTTTGTTATAATTTGCATGTCGTCTTTACAGTTTTTAGTTTTGTTTTTTGTTTTTGTAATAAAGGTTTTGTTATTAAAATCGACTAGTTTTCGCCCTACAATCCCACATATATAACCAAGATATGTTCACGTTCTCTTCGTACAGATTAACTTGAATTATTAACTGATATTGCAGAAGAAATGTCCGTGATGTTCCGTCCGTTCCGTACTCTGCTGAACAAGATAAGGTCGTTGCTGTGGACCTTGGACCGCCGCGAGCTGTTGGCCCTCGAGCGGTTGCTCTGCACCAACGAGGACATAACCAATCTGGCCGCGCTTGGTCTACCGTCGCCTCTGAGTGAGTATTGACTCTGTATTTTCATTCTTCTCTCTGGCAAGACTTTTCGGCCATAGCTGAGTGCCACGGCACGACAGAAAACCTATATAGAAATTGTAGTATGTAGAGCTTTTGATGTGAACACAATGTTACTATAGATTTCAGTGATATCTAACACCCTGTATAATGTTGATATTCACAAATAAAACTAAAATGCCTAGGACTTTTTGGCGGGAACGCGAGGGGTGAAGTTGTGTGATTTGTTTTATTTTATCTATTTAATGTTTAATGAGGTTTAAATGTCTAATAAAGGTGGTTTATTAACTGTTTAATATCTGTGAAAGTGCACAAATGTTGGAAAATGAAACAAAGCCGCTGGACGTAACTTCTCGGGATCCTTCAAAAAGTCCACTGAAAAAATCTCAGTAAATGACCACCATTTTACTGAGATTATATTTCATCCCATATCATCTCATCTCATTTAATTTAATTTCATCCCAGTTGATTAATGTCTCAAATTAGTCATCTTCATTTCATTTTATTTCACTCTATATTATCATTTTTCTTATAAATAAGAATATTATAAATAAAAATAAGACATGACTTAAAGGTCTTAGTACCCAGGTCATAAAATCCCTTAAAAAAATAATCTCTCTTGCAACTTTCAAATTTCTCGACTCTTAGACTAAAAGAAACTTTGTTGTTCGAATGGAAGTAAGCCTATTATCATAAGACATTAGGTTCAAATGAAAAAATAATATTATATGGATATTCTTATAGAGAGAGAATACACCTTATTGCACATCAAAACACAATTTACATTAAAAAACAGTCAAAAATACATTTGTACAATACGCGGTCTTTATCGCTAAAAGCGATATGTTCCGAACCATCGTTTATTTTACAGAAGTTCTGGAAAATATAAAATATAGCAGGTAGGTATGTTGCGGTGTACTATTGACAATACATTATTATAGAAAATATATACATACTATAAATAGATAAATACCGTTTACATATAATATGAAATAACTATTTGTTTTATATACCAATAAACATACATACTAATTAATATACTTAAATTATATATATCCTTACTAGTCTAGATGAGGTCGATGACCTACTATAAAAGTGACCTGTGGTAATGCCATACGAGTAAATGCCACAGACTTTTTGGCGGGAACGCGAGGAGTGAAGTTGTGTGATTTGTTTTATTTTGTCTATTTAGTGTTTCTTCAGGTTTAAATGTGTAATAACGGTGGTTTATTAACTGTTTAATATCTGTGAAAGTGCACAAATGTGGGAAAATGAAACAAAGCCGCTGGACGCAACTTCTCGGGATCCTCCAAAAAGTCCACTGAAAAAATCTTAGTAAATGACCACCATTTTACTAAGATTATATTTCATTCCATATCATCTCATTTCATTTAATTTCATCCCAGTTGATTAACGTCTCAAATTAATCATTTTCATTTCATTTCACTCCATATTATCATTTTTCATAAAAATAAGAATATAAATTAAAATAAGACATGACTTAAAGGTCTTAGTTACCAGGTCATAAAATCACTAAAAAAAAAAGTAAATGCCACCACTATCTTGCCGATTTCTTCCGTGAAGCAGCTTTGTGTCTCAGCTTGAACAGTCGAAGAGCCATTATATTATAGTACAATAAAGATTTAGATTCGACATCTGGATAGTCGTATTTCAGTTGTGATGTCCGATCTCGTTCTCTCATTCACTCTCTCGTTCAGCGTGTTATGCAAAGCTAATGACCGTGATAGAGTCGTTCAATTGTTTTTCGAACGAAGTTCCTTATGGGACGATGCGGAGGGGTACCCTAACCGGTAAAAAACGTCCGTAACGTAAGATTTTTATTAGTAATGCACACAGTGTACGACTTAATTTTGTAATAACGTACAGAAAATAACATATTTTTTTATCATTCATTGACTACGATCTCAGAGCGTTCGTTTGCGCAATACACTAACTCTTATGCAAACAACGGTGAATGAAGTGTACCACAATAAGTTCGCACGTTACCAAATGAACGTGGGTTGTTGCGAAACCTTCAGTTTTATTTTCTTTATACCTCGAATAGAACTTAAAATTAATATTTTCATAATAAGGAACTTCGTTCCTATCCGGTGTCCCACGACATCACACATCTTTTTTTTTCTATTTTTCAGATTCAGACACACCCGAAGACTCATCGTGTCCGTACCCCGATATCGAAGAGTTTGTTTCAAGATTTTACACTGACTACGCTCACTGCCGCGACCTCTACGCGCAAAGGTACTTGAGCTCTCCAATTCAGTTTTAGTGGTTCTAGAGTGTTCGATTTTATAGCCACAGTATCAAATCGAATTGCGTTCGAGAGCCACAATAGGCGATAAGGTAAGGCGATAAGGTCTATTTTTGTTTCTACAAAACTGAGAATGACTTTGCACATTCTCAGTCATACTATGGCTATAAAATCGAACACTCTAGAACAACTAAAATCGAATATTGCTCAGGTCCTACAGATTACTTATTTATGTAATTGAACGTATAATAAATCAATTGTGTGGCCGTCGTGATATATAAATCAGATCATGAGTTCATTTTTCAAGGAAGGTGGAGGGTTTTATTACGTAATATCTACGGTTTCCCTTATTGCTTAGATGGGTGAACGAGCTTACGATCCACCTGGTGCTAAGCGGCTACCGGAGCCCATAGACATCTTCAACGTAAATGCCGCCCCTTACCTTGAGATATGAGTTCTAAGGTCTCAGTTTAGTACAACAGCTGCCCCACCCTTCAAACCGAAACGCATTACTGCTTCACGGCAGTGCCTTTGTACATAATTTTCCTATTACTCTGTACTGTGTCTTGTTTTCTGTGTGTACATAAATAAATAAATAAATAAAATAAATATATTTTGAATTTTCAGCTCAAGCGAACCCACGATAACGGACGCCGACTATCTACCCGACAACATCGAAGTGATGACACCGATCATCGACGGATTACGTCGCCTGACCGAGTTCGCGGACACCCACGACGAGCCCTCGGACCAGGAGAAGACTCGACATTCTATCGACACGGCCAGCACTGACACATTCCAAACCGACTACATCGATAGATCTAGAAAGACCAGCAAAACGGAGAACAGCGACCTGTCCTCGCTCAGGAACCTATCGACGAACGGGCTCATGATGTTCGATCCTCTGGTGATCAACGCGGCCGCTTCCACGTCCAATGACGTCAATCGACAACTACCCGATCACGATTTGGTGACGTCACTCAACGAGCAAGTCACCGAAATAGCCGATAGACTGTCGTCTATAGCCGCTAGTGACGTGGACATTGTCGATCAAATGCATTCCTTCTCGACGAACGACGTTACCGGTCTGATATCGGTCGACGAGCAAGCGTACGGGTATTCGGGACCCAGGAACGAGCAGCTGAGCTGCATGCCGTCGACGAGTCACGGGTATCTCATACCCAACGCGATCAGCCACGAGCCGGCGGTCATGTCGTCGCTGTCCCACAACAACTCTGCGGTCTTCAACGACGAAACAAGCGAAGCAAACGACCCCCTGAACACTGATCTCCCGTTAATAATTCCAGAGAACATTGACGCCGATATCGTTAATACTAATATTTGTAAAGCGAACGCTAACCTAAGTATGTTACTAACAGAAGAGTTTAGACAGGACGAAAGCGCCGACGACAGTACTAGCTTTCATTCAGCCAAAATGACTTTAGATACAGAAGACGATAGAGTTAAGTTTATGTTGGGCTACGAGAGCGAACACGAGTCGCCGGTTGATTCGGGAGTCAGCACCGAGAACACTAGTCTAGACAGATCACCGGATTCGGATCAGAGTAAAGAAATCAAGGGTAGCCTCCAGAACCGGGTCCTGATACCCGAAGAAAGTTCCTTCGACACTGTTAATATTAATTACGCCGAAGAAGAAGGGCAGAAGAACGAAGCCTGCTCTTCGAATATCGACGTTAGGTTAAGCGATGAGAGTTCAGATTCGATTGAAGAGAGGCGAGTTTTACAAGAATGGGGGGCGAACGCTTCCGAAGTAGAATATAGTACAATAGAAGAAGTAATCACAGAACTGAGAAGACACAGGGAGAGCGATAAGAAGATTAGTTCTTTATTTGAAAACGAAGGACCATCACAGAGTAGTTCTAGAGTTAGAAAGAGTAGGAGTTCAGGAAAGAAAAGTAAAGGGAAGATTTGGACGTCCGGTGCTGTAAGGCTGAATAATCGCTCCAACCAGAGCCAGAGTCCCTTAAGACTGAATTTAGACCATTTCGTTGATGAGAGGTTAGTTTTTATTTTTTATTGCTTAGATGGGTGGACGAGCTCACAGCCCACCTGGTGTTAAGTGGTTACTGGAGCCCATAGACATCTACAACGTAAATGCGCCACGCACCTTGAGATATAAGTTGTAAGGTCTCAGTATAGTTACAACGGCTGCCCCACCCTTCAAACCGAAACGCATTACTGCTTCACGGCAGAAATAGGCAGGGCGGTGGTACCTACCCGCGTGACTCACAACAGGTCTTACTACCAGTAAATAAATATACAACTTAAAAGCCACTTGACTATCAACTAAACTATCTACTAGACTACTTGAATAAAGCACTGTAAAGCTATCGGAATAGAATAGGACAGAAAAAAATATTCAATATTGTTCATAAATTGTTGAGTAACAAAGCTCAGTATTGTTGTCATAATCACTGTGAATACGATAAGCATATGAACACGATTATTTCTAATTTTTTTTTATATGTATGAACATAAATTTCTTCAAAATAAATATCAGGCAAAGGTTCGGAATGAATTTGAAGAAATGAGAGCTTTATTATTGCCTTCGGGAGCTGAACACCGGCACAGACGCATCGTTCTGTTATGAGAACACCGAGTGTTTTATCCTTTAAGTCACGATAATTTGTCATACTACCGTCATCTTCTTTCGTCGAAGCAAAAATACAACCATTTTTTTTTTTCATTAATTTTTTAACATAAAAATGCAAATGAATCTCGAACGAACAGCCATCAATACCAAATAAGTGACATGTGAATTTAATATAGTTAATATATACAATTTTCAGTGGCACCTCCTGCGCTGGTTCGGAATGCGCTGACGATGAACAGATAGCTCTCGCGTTGCAGACTCAGGAGCTGGCGGCTCGACAACAAGCAAGGGGAAAATTTAAGTTAGTAACCTTCATAAATACAATAATACTTAATACCATACCTCGTTTGAGTACTGTTACGCGCTGAGGTTCGGGATGAACAAAAATTCTACCGACGTACATATTAACACAATCACTTTAAAATTCGTAGTTCACTTCTTCCGCTTCGCTTCAGGTAATCCGTTCGCTATTTCGCTTCGTGTAGTTCCGATTACTGACCGACTTCTTGCCATATCTGCAATGCTTTTAGCCGATAGTCGAGACGACATCCTTAGATTCATCGAGAATATTCGGGGCAAGTCGAGTGGTTTCGATATGCGTTTCCGCCATTTGACAACAAATGGCGTTGTACTTCGATATTCGTTTCGGCTATTCGACGATAGATGGCGCTACTCTTACCGGCGTAGTAGTAAATAGAGATCGAAAAACAGGGTGCGTGTACTTATGTACGCGCGTAAGAAGTTATACTTTATTTTTATTAAATTGATTTCTTTTTTTATTTAAATTTTAATCAATTTGAAAAAAAAATCGATTAAACAACATCCTCAAACATGCATATTGGACATGCCTTTTCTTGACATCTTATAAATTCGGTAATTCTCGGTACGGTTCGGGAAGTTCACCTGCGGCTATATTCAGACTCGCCAAGTTACGTCGGTCGTATTGTAATGAGCGATATAGTGGGCAACTTCATTCTGTTAATTTTGTGTCACGGTGCGCGCGCATCGTAAAATTGCACTCTCATCAATTTGTCATAACACGCCTAAAGAAGTATAACTTCAAAAATATACTTATATTGAAAAGACCAAAAGGAGTAAAGTTTCCTTTCCATATGACAGATCGAGCGAAGATCTAATACACCGTTTGTTCGTGTGCATCGCGGGGGTCGCGGATCAGCTGCAGACGAACTTCGCGGCCGACCTCAGGAACATCCTGAAGTCCGTCTTCCTGATGAACCAGTCGCCGGACACGACGGAGACGCCCGAACCTCCCGAGAAGAGCGACGAGAAATCGCCCACCATCGAATACGAACTGTCTGAGGACCAAGTTATACAGAATCGTGAGGTTTTTTTTTATTGCTTAGATGGGTGCACGAGCTCACAGCCCACCTGGTGTTAAGTGGTTACCGGAGCCCATAGACGTCTACAACCGTAAATGCGCCACCCACCTTGAAATATAAGTTCTAAGGTCTCAGTATAGTTACAACGGCTGCCTCACCCTTCAAACCGAAACGCATTACCCGTACGGACTCACAAGAGGTCCTACCACCATGTCGCGTTGGATTTCGAGTATTGTGAGATCTCATGTTCTCCTTCGAGATGAAACTAATATTATCTCTTCACCGATTGTTCATCCGTCGTTACATTGCTAAGATAACGCAATTAAAATGGTTTACTGACCCATTCGTGTTGGTAGAAGCTTCTCGATTTCTATTTATCTGGGAGCTCGGATTACGAAGTGTACGCTTCAGGCGTAGATTCAGAGCTAAAATATAATAGTCAAGCTCTTGACTCATCATCATCACTATCCTGCCCTTCTCCCAGTAACCTGGGGTCGGCGCAACATGTTTTCTCCTTCCATACTCCTCTATCATATACCATTGCTTCGCTCACTCCCCTTTTAGACATATTGTCTTTCACGTAATCCATCCATTTTTTCTTCTGTCTACCTCTTCAAAGTTCTCTTACCGACCTCATTGTCATTTCGTCTCATCACATGTCGATACCATCCCAAACGCGCACTTCTCAGCTTCTCTGTCATAGGTGCCACTTTCAGACTTCCTCTAACATATTCATTCCGTATTCTACCCATTCTCGTTACTCCACACATCCATCGCAACATTCGCATCTACCACATTAGTGGTCCAACTAGCCGATTCATACCGTACGACGGACCTTATTAAGGTCTTAAAGTCGAAGCTTTTGATTAAAGTCCAGAAATTGTTTCGATTACAGACAGTTCGTTCGATAGTGTGTACTCAGCGGAGGAGGTGTACGCGGACAGTACATCCGATTCGACGCAGTCCGATAGCAGTTCGAGAATGATCCAACGCGAGACCGTGAGCGGCACCGCGGCGGACCCGGCCGGGGAAACGAGAAGGAAGTCCATGGACAACGTCAATTTGCAGGCCTCCGTATCTACTGGTGATTTGACGTACAGGTCGGTTCATTTTTTATTTATTTTTTATTGCGTTCATGGGTGGACGAGCTCACAGCCCACCTGGTGTTAAGTGGTTACCGGAGCCCATAGACGTCTACAACCGTAAATGCGCCACCCACCTTGAAATATAAGTTCTAAGGTCTCAGTATAGTTACAACGGCTGCTTCACCCTTCAAACCGAAACGCATTACTGCTTCACGGCAGAAGTTGGCAGGGTGGTGGTACCTAGCCGCGCGGACTCACAACAGGTCCTACCACCAGTAAAATATGCCCTCAAATTGGGTTGTATCCATACTACTAACTATACTGAGTAATGTAACTGAACTGAGACCTTAGAACTCATATTTCAAGGGTGGGCTGTGAGCTCGTCCAAACATCTATGCAACAAAAAAAAAAAAAGAAAAAGAAAGAAGCGTGTTGTGGTTCGATCTCAGAGCTAATTCATTTTTTCCAAGCCATTACGTGGCTGGCATGTCAGCATGAACCATTTCACATTCAAATGAGAATATTTTATAACTGATTAAATTTTGACAATACAAAAAAAAAACCACTATCGGCTTCCTCGACAAAGGTACTCTAATACTGTATCGAATGTTTTATTATGGCAATGTAATAGTTAACTTATAGTTCTAAATATAGTACCGTAGATTGGGGGGAATCGGGACCCTTTCCAAATCTAACACAAATTTTCAATGGTTTTATAAAATTGAGATTAATATGTTCTGGAGGACAATAGAGTTTTTCGATAGGGCTGGCACTATTTAGTTGTTAGGTAGGTTAACCTAACTTTAGGTAATCAACTTTTTAATATCTTTAATGAGTTACGAAACTTTGATAAACAAATTAAACTATTTAATATTCTTTAACAATAAATAAAAGTCATTTTCAGTTCGACAAAGTTGTGTTCCTAATTCTTCTTTCCATTTGCGGGCCTACTGGAAGAAATTTCAACATTAATTAAGTAGTTCCCTTGTACTCTGTATCCTTATTGTTGTTTTTAACAGCTGTGTACAAAATATATTAAATAAAATAAAAATAAAAGATAAAGTTAAATCTAACAACTCAATAAGGGTATCGTGACATCCCAGCTTCGTCCCTATTCTAACTCTAGTCTCTATTCTCGCCGATCTACTGTAATCTATGTTGTTATTTTTCAGGGAAGAACGCCGTCCCACTGCGAGCGTGGCTAGTGAAGCGAACGCCAGCGTGGAGCGAGCTCCGGAGTGGGTCCCAGACATAGCGGCGCCCGCCTGCATGCGGTGCGACGCGCACTTTACCGCTTTTAGAAGAAGACATCACTGTAGGAACTGTGGTACGTACGAACATTGACCGGTGGTAGGACCTCTTGTGAGTCCGCGCGGGTAGGTACCACCACCCTTCTGCCTTGAAGCAGTAATGCGTTTCGGCTTGAAGGGTGGGGCAACCATTGTAACTATACTTGAGACCTTAGAACTTATATCTGAAGGTGCGTGGCGCATTTACGTTGTAGATGTCTATGGGCTCCAGTAACCACTTAACACCAGGTGGACTGTGAGCTCATCCACTCATCTAAGCAATAAAAAAATACAGATATGTACATTGTACTTTTTATATCCAATGTTTTGCATTCTTATTTATTTTGTGTACAATAAAGCGTACTCCTCTCTCTCTCTCTCTCTCTCTTTCGTACGAATACGTTATTTTCATTCGTTATACGTCAAGATAAACGTTATTTTAAACGCAGGTAAAGTGTTCTGCGCGTCCTGTAGTTCTAACTCGATACCATTACCTCGCTACGGACAGCTGAAGCCGGTGCGCGTCTGCGAGGAGTGCTTCAGGAGTATAGCTACGACTTGCCGCCGAGCGCAGACAGCGAACCAGAATCATCGGTGAAACTTAGTCTTTGCTGTACCATTTATTTTGTAACTTCTTTCAATAGTGCTAAAATTTTGATTTCAGCGCCACCTATTGAGCGTTTTCAGTAATTAATTCACTCTACAAGCGAAGCTGTCAACGGTAAAGCGTTAAATTCTCGTTTAGCTTTTTCCTGTATCACTACGATGTAAGTGACGTAATTTTGTCCTTAAGATTACTAATATCGGACGCGTGTTCGTATTAAATTCACCCGGATCCCATTCTCATTTGCTTGTTGAACTAAAAAAATAACATGACGTTTTTAAGTTTTGTTGCTGAGATAATAAAATACCGGCTGTATTGGAGCAGTTCCTTGTGTCCAAAGGAGAATAAACTGGTTAAAATTGCCGTAATAACTATTCAGATTCCAAATAGAGCAGAAATACTCACGGTATTCGTGAGAAGCTTTATAAGTCCTTGTATAAGAAGAATGTCCAAAAGTGTCGAGCAGATAGTCTAGTTTATTTCTTATATGAACTGTTAGTTGCCGATATCGCTACCTCTTCCTGACAATTATCAAAAAACGAAAAAAAAAAACAGTCCAATCTGTCGTACCGTACCCAAGTAACGCATCGTCATACAAATGGCGATCGATTTTATAAATACACTTAACGGTCTTGTTATAACGGGTCTATAAAGCTCTGATAATCACCTTGTATTCTGTGGAAAATTTATGTATTTTTTTTTATTATGGCTCCAGAGCTCCCCCAAAATGCCGTACATTTTTAGTTAGAAAAAAATTATATCGCACGTCACTTTTAGTATCAGAATACTGTGTTTTAGTGCACGTCGCCTTGACTTTGTTTTCCGGAATTGTTTCGACACACCCTGTATATGCACTCACGACTAGTGACGCGTTATCGATACTCTAATTTACGTACTTTACAATGGATATCGATTAATTTCGTCGATCGAGCCTAGAGCTGTCCAAACAATTATGTTCATCGTTCGATTTTAATTATGATTATTCACCTAAGTCGATGTAATGTTCCCGTTAAGTCTAAAAAATATACAGTACATACAAAGCCAGACTGACGACTTATAAAGTTGCATGTAAAACTCGCATTGAGATGTTGGCGTGCTGAATAATATTCGTTTGTTGAAAAATAACGCTCTATAACTTCGAGGTAATAGTTTCGAAACTTTCAGTGTATTGCCGAAATAGTAGGGTCCTATTTTTAACTTATTCAAAAAAATAAATCTAAATTTAATGATAGCGCCATCTTTTGGTGTTTCCGTGAATGATTTTAATATTAACATTTACATATTTTTGTACTCGACTGCGATTATGATTAAGTTACTACAGTAGATTGGGGGGAATAGGGAAAAATCTGGGATGTCACAATACTTTTGTTAAGCTGTTAGATTTAACTTTGTTGAACTGAAAATGACTTTTATTTAGTGTTTAAGAATATTAAATAGCTTAATTTAGTCATCAAAGTTTTGTAACTCATTAAATATATTAAAAAGCTAATTACCTAAAATTAGGTACCTACCTAACAACTAAATAGTGCCAACCCTATCGAAAAACTACCCGATTAAGCGACCTGATTCACCCCCAACGCTTGTGTGAATAGGGACAAGTGAGTTTTTGTAACTTTTTATAATTATTCTTTAATAAACTATATCTTAATGCATTATAAATGAAAATTTAAACTACCGGAACCATTATGATCTCCGTTTTATTACTATAATAATAACTACAAAAAAAAAAAAAACGATAAAAAATCAATGTCGAACTTAGTGTCCCGATTTCCCCCATTTTACGGTACTTGCTTTAGATTTTTTCATAACAAAGAGGTTATTATTCTTTGTAGATTAGTTTAAAAAATTATTGTTTTTTTCTCATTCAACTAATTAATTATCTGTGTATGAAATACGTTTATTACAGAACGTTACAAGAAAATGACGGAATAGCGTTTACTTATTAAATCTTATAATATATTATCTTAATATAATTCATAATATATCATATCAGATCAATCACGGCATAAAACTAATCGTGCGTTATCTTACAATAATTCGACAACAGCTCACATGGCTGCAAGTTAAAAGGCTTCAATTTGTCTTCGCTTAGGCCACATCATCAACTTTCATGTAACAAGTCCAAAAAAAAAAAATTGCCCTTAGCGACGGGAACAGCTATCGTCAAGTGCGCCGAGAACTTGCCAGCGAGCGGTTTCAATACAATTTTATGAAATTTCGTAATATCCCCATCGATGAATGATACACCACTTTGACAATTAAAATTTTAATGTTAATACATGATTTATGACTTTGGTTTAATTAAAGCTAATTTGTTTTGTGTTAATTTTTGTCTCTACTAAAACTATTTCGTCCTTCACACATCGTCGACTGATATTGAAATGGTAATTTAAAAACTAAATAAAAAAAATCTGTTTCCTTTAAAAAGATAGCTCTCTAAAATTGCCTGTTTATTCATCAAAACCCAGAAATTTTTATTCGATCAGAAAATAAATTTACTCTTCATTTATGATTATCGAGTGTGCTCCGATTTTTAATAATCTAAGTAAGCGCTAGTAAGTAATTTGTAAGTACGTTTTTTTTGTTTTGTTGCATTAAATAAACAAATACATTTTAAATGATAATAAATAAATGATTATCGCGCCGTTATGCTTGTGAAAAATTACAATAGACATCTTGTTATTGACATAAAACAAATATTAATATAAAATATATCTAGTACCGTAAAATAGACCCCCAATAATAAAATAAAGAATAAAAGTTAATTTTAACGAGACACATCTATTTTTTTAAATATTAACTTTGTAATATTATTACCTACGTCTTTTTATGATAAACATTGTTTACTCACGAATTACATATTATATTAACGAAACAAAAAAAATATATTTTCATAAGAGAAAGTGTTGTCGATATAAAGTAATGATAAAAAATGTTTTTTTTTTTTGTAAAAGATTCCATAATTTTTTTATACTCTTTTAAGGTGTTAGTTTTTTTTTTTTTGTAAAATATTTTTTAAGTGAACTACTGTACTGTTAAAAAAAAATAACGTCGTATGTAAATTTTGTAAAGGTTGAATATTTAGTGTATAAATTGTTGTGATGTTGATGTTTAAAAAATATATATTCTTGCTCATTGTCCAGATTCATTGCGATGGATCACGCACTTGTGGAGTGCAACGATTCTCACTAATGTAGATTCGCAGGGCCTGTTTTTTTTGTATAATAAAATATGAAAGTGTTATTTTGCAATTTAAAAAAAACAACCTTAATTCAAGAATATGTATGTGGAGAAAAGTGAGTTCTAAAACGGGCGGCATAAAGTTTATTTTTCATATCAACATCAAAACAAAGTAATTTTAAGTATGATAGTAACGGTTAGCTGGTTTTTTTTTAATTTGTATAAAAATAAGTATGGACACACACCATTAAAAATATTTTTCAAATATTTGTTATAAGATAAATAAATATATATATGTATATGATATTGTTACACACATTACAAAAACAAATAAAAAAGAACTTGTAAATAAATTCGTATATAGATCGATTTATTCTTATTTTAAATGACCATTTCCAGATAACAAAAAATAAAAATTATTGCCCTTGTAGGCAGATGAGCATACAGCCCGCCTTATAGTAAGTGGTTACCGTCGCCCGTGGACTTCAGCAAAGTCAGGGGCAGAGCCAAACCGCTGTCTACCGTCAAAAGATATGTATGTTAATGTTCAATTTTCAGCATAGATATTTCCAATAAAGATTTGACGTAATCGGTGACGTCATAGACGCCGTCTAAATTGAGATCCAAAAGTAATTGCTTAAAATGATCTCGATCAGTTGAATCAATTGTCTTTGTCCACAATAAACATCTCTCTTTGGGACGCTTAAACGACGGAGGAAAGATCTTCCACCGAGCGGGTGATGTTGCTCGGTAGACCGACGGTCCCTTTGCTGTTGTTCGGAACTTGTATACATGCAAGCTTATCTTGAAAATGTCGTAAGCGAGATTCAGGCATCTGTCAAGTATCTTGCGTTTTTGAAGCTATACTTCTTTAGGCGCGTTATGGAAAATTGATGAGAGTGAAATTTTACGATGCGCGCGCACCGTGACACAAAATTAACAGAAATGAAGTTGCCCACTAAATCGCTCATTACTGTTTGACACGATCTCGATCAATCGAACAAGTTGTCTTTGTCCACAGTAAACATCTCATGGTATTTATTGCTCGAGTCTTATGACGTTTTCTTTTCAAAATACGGTGAAATGTTCAATGGTCGTGAACAGCTTGGTGATTTACGCCTCCGAGGTCGCTGATGTTCACGAGCAGCGGCGATCGGAACCCATAACACGCAAGCAAAGTTCATCGGTACTGGTCACGCTCGTTCATAAGAAGTGCCTTTCCAGAAATTATATCATATACAGCCCACCTGGTTTTAAGTGGTTACTGGAGCCCATAGATATCTACAACGTAAATGCCGTCACCCACCTAGAGATATGAGTTCTAAGGTCTCAGTATAGTTGCAACGGCTACCCCACCCTTCAAACCGAAACGCATTACTGCTTCACGGCAGAAATAGGCGGGGTGGTGGTACCTACCCATGCGGACTCACAAGAGGTCCTACCAACAGTAATTACGCAAATTATAATTTTGCGGGTTTGATTTTTATTACACGATGTTATTCCTTCACCGTAGAAGTCAATTGTGAGCATTTGTTATGTACGTATTTGATTAGAAATATTGGTGTCCGCCGGCGGGACTCGAACACCGATCCATCGCAAGATACGCACCGAACATCTTATCTTTTAGGCCACGACGACTTCATTAAGGCGATTAATAGGCGACATTTGTCTTTGTAATTAAAGGTCCGTTTTATTTGGTATTTTTACCATAAAAAATTTAATGTTTTAAATTGAACTTCAATTAAGTTTACCCCATTCAAACAGATGAAGTTTTTTTTGTCATTCATGGTATTTTTCCAATTTTTAAACTTTAGATATGTCTCCTGTAAAGTTGCAAA
This sequence comes from Bombyx mandarina, assembly GCF_003987935.1. The sequence continues at coordinate 1,938,417 of NW_021011522.1, forward strand.
AATGTCGCTTTAACCAAATAGCCTTGCACCCACGGATATGATCTTCAAAGAAGGCTTGAGAGCTGTCAGCTATGATAAGCGGTTTGATTGTACCCATTGCTCAAGCCAATGTTTTACTGGTGGTAGGACCTCTTGTGAGTCCGCGCGGGTAGGTACCACCGCCCTGCCTATTTATGCTGTGAAGGAGTAATGCGTTTCGGTTTGAAGGGTGGGGCAGCCGTTGTAACTATACTGAGACCTTAGAACTTATATCTCAAGGTGGGTGGCGCATTTACATTGTAGATGTCTATGGGCTCCAGTAACCACTTAACACCAGGTGGGCTGTGAGCTCGTCCACCCATCTAAGCAATAAAAAAAAAAAAAAAAAAGTGTGACTATGACAGCGATAAGGTAATTTGAAGTCGTCGTGGCCTAAAGGATAAGACGTCCGGTGTATTCGTTGTTGCGATGCACCGGTGTTCGAATCCCGCAGGTGGGTACCAATTTTTCTAATGAAATACGTACTTAACAAATGTTCACGATTGACTTCCACGGTGAAGGAATAACATCGTGTAATAAAAGTAAAAAACCCGCAAAATTATAATTTGCGTAATCACTCGTGGTAGAACCTCTTGTGAGTCCGCGCGGGTAGGTACCACCGCCCTGCCTATTTCTGCCGTGAAGCAGTAATGCGTTTCGGTTTGAAGGGTGGGGCAGCCGTTGTAACTATACTGAGACCTTAGAACTTATATCTCAAGGTGGGTGGCGCATTTACATTGCAGATGTCTATGGGCTCCAGTAACCACTTAACACCAGGTGGGCTGTGAGCTCGTCCACCCATCTAAGCAATAAAAAAAAGTAAAAAATTATGGTCTTTAGAAACTAATTAAGACAGGAAAGCAATTCAATATTATAAAAATAAGTTTGTTTTATTAGTTCAAGAATTGTTTAATAAAACTTCTAAATAACTCTAGACCTGGTACATTAACTTCTTTATACCATTTTTCTTTGTTTAATGTAGCCCACCATCTGTTAACATTTACGTGTTTTTTATCGACTGGCAACACACAGTCTAGCGACGATAGAGTAGCAATACACGAAATGTCGGCAACCGTGAATTCATTGCCAGCCACAAAAATGTTTTTACTCAAATATATTTCTAAAACATCGTACGCTTCCTGGATATCTGCAGTTTGTTCTCGCGATATACCTTGTCCCCTCACGACACTATATATCACAGTTTTCAATCTGGGGAATAGAATGGTCGCATCGAAGTACAGCATTTGGTCGATTATCGCTCGTATTTTCAAGTCCTTAGGGTACATGCTTTCGTGTTTTTCCTCACCATATTTCGATACTAAATACGTTATGATAGCGTGGCTGTCGGCAATCACCAGATCATCTTCTTCAAGAATCGGTACTGTATGTAGAGGGTTCTTCTCTAAATATTCCTGCGAATAGTGATCTCTTCTTGGTAAATTCACTTCTCTTGTTTCCACTTTGATACCGAGAATGTTTACGACCATAAGTGCAGACCTGGCCGGCGGACTGACTGATGTTTGGTAAATAATTATAGACATTTTCGACTGAGCACTTCTTGGATTTTATCAACAGTTTTATCTGAGTGTCGATAAAATATGTTTTATCTTTCCACGTTGTATGCGAATTGCGTCATTGCTTAACGCATGCGCAGTTAATTTAAAAACCCACAGTAAAATATTGTCTTCCCTTTCTCCACCTTATCCCACTAGGTGGGGTCGGCACAGCTAATTTTTCTCTTCCACTCTCTTCTATCAGCCGTCATCTCGACACTCACTCCTCTCTCTCTCATTTCGTCATTGACACACTCCATCCATGTCTTCTTCGGTCGACCTCTTCCCCCTCTACCTTGCACTACCATTTCCATACATCTCCTGTACAGTAAAATATTGTATTTTAACAAAAACAAAAAAAGCACAAGCAGTGATGAAATAAAATTGAACAACGTATTTCTACCAGCAAATTTAATTTGCTATTATTTGAAGATTGAAATATCAGTAAGCCTACAGTTAATTGATTCGCGTCGAAGCATAAAATGAGATTGATTGATTGTATACTTTTTTCAAATAAATTTTGTAATAACACAAAATACCTAAACGACTTCTTAAAATTATGTTATCACATTTTGACTGTGTATTATTTGTTTGGTTCGTAATATCTATGAAATGTGAGTTTTAATTATTTATCGTTGTCAAATATGCAGACCGCGCAATGAAAAACGTAACGGGCGCATCGGGACGCTTGCTTAGTGCGAGTATTTAAACGTTCTCGATAACGTAAAAGTTAACTAAAATTTGTATACAGTCGGAACAGCGCCCCTAGCGGCGAACGTAGGCAAATGGTCCGACTCCGTAGAAATTTGAGTGAACTTTTACGCTATCGGGAACGTTAAGAAACTCTCACTAAGCACACTGGCTAGGTGGTGCGATGATTCCCAAACTGGTCGGCAGGAGGAGGATGAGGAGACTCGAGGATCAGGCTCAGTGGTATGGATTGGGAGAGGCCCTTATCCAGCAGTGAGTGACTGATAATGATGATGACGATGATGAATATGCCGGCTGATGATATACCGGCTACCGAAACCCATAGACTATTCAACTTCAATTAGTCAAAGACAAACTTGCGGGTACGTACCTACCAACATTAAACTATATTATTTAGATCTACCTTCCAATAAAATTGACGTAGGTTTGTTTGTTCGTGCTCTACGCCTCCAGGTGTCGATATCCGATCGATTTTAGTTGTTATTGGAAGGTACGGCTTTGTAGAATCAACGCACGACACGTTGGGTACAAGTAGTTTTTATATGTATATATTATTTAGCGACAGTCGTTGGGGATTTCAAATGTTTTCTCGCAAAGCACGTCGCGTTCCGGTTTGAAATGTGAAAAAGCCGATTGAGACTTTGTGCTGATTTAATCACTTAATCAAGACCTTGGGGTCATCCAAACACTTACGCAACTAAAAATAACGGAACCATTTTTTTTTCTTTATTGCCATATAGGCAGACGAGCATACGGCCCACCTGATGTTGAGTGATTACCGTCGCTCGTGGACGTCAGCAATGCCAGGGGCAGAGCCAAGCCGCTGCCTACCGTTTAATACTCTCCACAAGCCTCGTTTGAAGAAGGACATGTCATAGCGCTCGGGAAACACCGTGGAGGGGAGCTCATTCCATAGGCAGATGGTACGTGGCAAAAAGGATCTCTGGAAACGCACTGTGGATGAACGTAGTGGATCCAGGTAGTATGGATGAACTCTACTCAGGTGGCGGGCGGTATGTAGAAGTCAATTCCATAGTTAAGATATTCTAATAAAAAGGTTTGTATTTGTATTTAATTCTAAGGAATTCGGTTCGTTTCTGACCCAATTAACGCTGACTAGCGAGTCAATATGAATTGAAACAATTGATATTTTGAACAATATTTTTTTTTCTACTGACAAAGTGTCAACAAAGATGAGAAAGAAGACAATAGTTCTCCGTATTCTAATCCGTCCTCAATTCTGAAAATTTCCCACAAAATGTCTTCGTATTAGTTAAATTTGTTAACGTCTTAAAGGTAATTACTTGTAGTGACAGTAAATTTAAATTTCAGGTTCTGTTTCTGAGCGAAGAATAAGGGGCGGAAATACTATAGATTCTGATAAACCGTATGCTGTAAGTGTTCTTTGAAATGAACGTATATTAACGTTATTTACAGATAAACACGTGGTTTCATTAGTTCGAAACTTATATCTTACCACCACTATCTCTATAAGATGCATAACAATTGAACCGGCTCTAACGCGACCTTAATTTACACGTAATATTAAATTGCTAAGCTAAGCTACGCTATGTTTATAGTGGAGGCAGCGCACGCTAAGCTACGCTATGTTTATAGTGGAAGCAGCGCACGAGTATTTCATGGTACAGTAAAAGCTCTTCATTCACGGGGCGTTCCGCAAAATATGCCTTGAATACAGAAACCCTGAATATGGAAAAGTGCGCCTAGAAAGGATTTGGACTCGGTTGGTTGGATACCTACATATTGGAGTCTTTTATATCAATGTGTATGTACCAATTAGATCCGCGAATAATAAAATCTTTAGCCGTGAACATTTTGTGAACACATTGGATCGCATTTTTTTAATACCGCAAATAGTGAATACGCGAATAAGGTGCTTTTGCTTTACTACACTGCACGCTGTACCAAATGCTTCAAAACGATTGCGATTATTTGGAACCGCTTCAGGTCTTTAACTATATTTTCCTAAACAGTCTCTCGATCTTGTCAAGGATGAAAATCGATGAGACGTTTCTCCCAAAATTTAAATAATGTCAACATGAATTTTTACCGATATATGATACTGAAAATAGTTCATTTTGAAAGGTTTATCTGGTGAAGGCGCCACCGTCTCCGCAACAATACGACTTCTGGGTGTGCGGGGGTGCAATCATCAGTAAATGGTTTGTGATCACTTCCGCTGCCTGCGTGTCGGATGTTAAACATCTGTACGTAATAGCCGGATACAAGAGATATGTAACAACGGATAAATTAAGTTCTGATTCATGTACAAAGGAAATGAAAAAAAAGGTCATACTGACCTGTGTGCCTAAATGTGAGTAGACAAAAATTTCGTATGGTTCTCAAAGTTTTACACGTACAGATTTTTTTTTTTTTTATTGCTTAGATCGGTGGACGAGCTCACAGCCCACCTGGAGTTAAGTGGTTACTGGAGCCCATTGACATCCACAACGTAAATGCGCCACCCACCTTGAGATACAAGTTCTAAGGTCTCAAGTATAGTTAGTTACAACGGCTGCCCCACCCTTCAAACCGAAACGCATTACTGCTTCACGGCAGAAATAGGCAGGGTGGTGGTACCCACCCGCGCGGACTCACAATAGGTCCTACCACCAGTAATTACGCAAATTATAATTTTGCGGGTTTGATTTTTATTACACGATGTTATTCCTTCACCGTGGAAGTCAATCGTGAACATTTGTTGAGTACGTATTTCATTAGAAAAATTGGTACCCGCCTGCGGGATTCGAACACCGGTGCATCGCTTTAACACGAATGCACCGGACGTCTTATCCGTTAGGCCACGACGACTTCAAATGGTGTCAAATGGACACACGATGTTAATTGAGTAGCGTTTTGTGCTTTCGAACTACCAGTCGAGATTGATTGGCAAAAATTTGTCAAACTACGTTTTAATTATATTCTAAATAGCTGTACCCCAGCCCCACAAAGATTCTCATCATTAACGCCCCCGCAACTGGTTTAGGGAGTCCAACACTCATATAAATATTAGCCTATTCATTGAGTACATGTATTTTCTACATGGATACCAAGTTTCAAGTCAATCGGTTGTATGGTTCAGTAGTTATAACGGAACATCCGTAAAAACCACTGTAGATTTATATATTAGTATAGATGTAATAAAGCTAGAAATATAACTAGGTTGATGGTTAATGATTCACAAAATCAACAGTAGGGGGCAACTTTAGGCAACGGCTCAGCTGTCCACCTTGTATTGCCGACGTTCGTGAGCTTAGGTGGCTACTTATCATAGTAGACCATATGCTCGTTTGCCAAAGGCAATATGGAAAAGTTCTTAAATGTGGGGTTCGAAATAATTTGGAAGGGAGTAAGTAATTAAAATGACATGTGCGAGTGAAGGGAATGGTGGAACAGTAGCTAGTGACCACGGTCATGATATCCCTCGATAAACGCCAACCAGATCGTTGTGAGATCCTCTCACTAAAGTAACTCTTCAAGTCCTTTAACTAGAAGTTCGAATATCGGTTTATTAAAACTACTTTTACGGTTTAATCTCACGGTTTTTGTTATAGTCATTTTACGGAAGACGAAAGTGTTATTTATCGACATTTGAATTTTTATAACTACCGTCTTTTTTATTTTTTATTTTCAAGTCTCCTACGTTTCATTTTACGCAGTACTAACTAATGTATATGTCGCAGGCAATTTGTATGATTCCGCCGTTTACAAACGGCGTCGTCATTATAAAAACGCTCGCCGTTATGTAAAATGCCGAAGGCAAAATGTAAACTGCCGTGTCACTTTATAATATGCCACAACATAGCATCGACAATTCAAACGCCGTTTTCATAATGCCGCGGCAAATTGAAATGCTTAGTTCAATTTTTTACCNTACAAACGGCGTCGTCATTATAAAAACGCTCGCCGTTATGTAAAATGCCGAAGGCAAAATGTAAACTGCCGTGTCACTTTATAATATGCCACAACATAGCATCGACAATTCAAACGCCGTTTTCATAATGCCGCGGCAAATTGAAATGCTTAGTTCAATTTTTTACCACGCGCGCCACTGTTGATCAAAATAATAACAATCACGTCCAAAAATAACTGAAAACAGTGCAAGTATATCGTGTGGAGAAGACATTTTAGGAAATAATTCTGATTTTAAAGGTATATATTATAGTGAATTAAAAAATATATTCAATTCTCAAATGGAAGCTGTAAAAAAGCCTTGGACAAATAGTAAGATTTTTGAGGTTATTCGGCAACTAAAAAATGCTAAGGTGGCCACAGAATCTGGTTCGCGGAGGACTCCTGCAGATTACTACTGGTCAAAACAATACGAGGTGATGAGCATCAGTGAATTGGACTACCTTATTTTAAAAAGGATAGCCCTGATCCAACCGGTCGTGTAATACCGTTGAACGAATATTCCGATGTATTGTTAGAGATTCATAGAGGTTGCGGACATGGTGATCAAGACAAAATTCAGTATCAAACGAAGGATAGATTTATTAGTGTGAGAAAAGCGATTGATTTATTCGTATCGTTATGTCCTGTTAGTGAATCCAAACGTAACATACCAAATAAAGGTATCGTAGTTAAACCGATTATGTCTCGAGATTTTAATGAGCAGAGTCAAGCCATGAATACTTCAAACTTCAAAATAATATGGTTTTACTTACGACCTGTTTGTTTTATTTGAAAGTGTCATATTATCCTTAGAAGTTTTATTATTGTCATGAGTATATACCTATAAAGTGTGTAATTTAAATGTTGTTTTGTTACTTAAATATTTTAACTAAGTACTTTAAGAGAACCAAAGCACATAAATTAGTCTTACTTGAAATCTTCATTAGTACCTGATTACGGAAATAAAGCCTGATTATTATAAACTGCATTTTATTATGGTCACCCTAAAACTACAACCAATGTCGAAATTATAACTATTGAACGAGTTATCATTTTGCCTTCGGCATTTTACATAACGGCGAGCGTTTTTATAATGACGACGCCGTTTGTAAACGGCGGAATCATACAAATTGCCTGCGACATATAGACCTAACGAATATTACGTTTTTCAAAGTACCTACATGCTATTTTGAATCGTCATTTTCAAATCATCTTCCCAAGAATCACCATCAACTATATTAATACCGGCCTTGCTTTACAAATAATTAACCGGCCAAACGGCGAGAGCTAATACGGATTTATCTTCTCAATCCAGCTTACGAGCTAGACTATTTAAAGATCATAAAATGGTCGTGGATCGACATTGCCATTGTGAAAGTGGAGTCAGAATATGACTTCAACGATGAAAAGTACACCCAATTATGTTCTTACAAGCCTGCGATTATAGACGTTAATTATGCAAGGAAATACCAAGAGCCAGGCACGGACGCGCTTGTCCTTGGCTGGGGACATAAAGAGAAGTGGCGTAAGGTACTGTTTGATAAATATTCTATGAACCATAAACAGATTTACAGTTTGATTCTCATGCATGTTTGATAAGTTTGCTACATTTCAGTAGGGTGTTGTATAAGCTGTTAGGCTATGCGGATGGGTAGGCGATTGTGAAATCTATTGGCTTTGGCAACCAGATAAGCCGTTACCTTATTCACCTATAATTCGTCATTCACAACCCACCTGGTGTTAGGTGATTATCAGAGTTCATACACATCAACGTAATGCCACCTAAATGTTTTTTTTTATGTTTGAGAGATTACTGGTGGCCCGGAGGCCTTTCCCATTTTACCAGGACAGGTGGGCAATCAAGGGCGCAGGCAAAGGAGACCTAACAACTCAAGAGTAGTTCGCGAATGAATCTAGTACCGGATCGGAATCGCGACCCGCTGAGAAGATCCAGCGAGAAACTCAGCGGGCTGATGTTTAGGTTATATTGCACGGTTACCGGGGTCCCTACTCCTAGTGATAGAGCTAAAGGCGTCTAATACAAGGGTTTTGGATCTGGTGGATCCGTAAGGACGTGTCTTAGGCACCTAAATGTATGATACATATCGATTTATGAATTTTGATTATTTTGAAACAATGAGTAAGACGATTACGTAGAATCTAAATTTAAATCAAGAGTACTGCATCGTATAGCTCACTGCTTGCTCATTCTTTCATGTGACTTCAACTAATATTGTGAAAAAAATCCTTTAACAAAATTCATGTTTAAACATATTTTTCTTTATAAAATAGTTGTATTTTGGAATTAGTTATTTAGGACAGAATATATATTATTGCATAGCTTTGGATGTTCTTAAATTTGCTTAATCCTTTTGCTTAATTTAAAGCCAGAAGATGTATCCAATTACAATCAAGACACTTTGAACTACGCCCCGATAATGCTTCAAAATAAAGAAAAATGCACAGAGGCTTATAAAGATATAGAAAGAATGAATATTTTGATAGACAATTACATGATATGCGCGGACGGTAAAGGGAACATTAACGCTAAGGGTGAACAGATACTAAAAGGGAAACCTGAGGCCGATGGTTGTGCAACGAATCCCGAAAATCTGAAGGGTATTTTAGATGATTCGGTAAGTATTTTAAATTCCAGTTCATTTCTACTTTAAAGTGATCATGCGACTCCTTATTCCCCAGCAATTGTGACTTTGACTGGTGGTAGGACCTCTCGTGAGTCCGTGCGGGTAGGTACCACCGCCCTGCCTATTTTTGCCGTGAAGCAGTAATACATTTCGGTTTGAAGGTCGGGGCAGCCGTTGTAACTATACTGAGACCTTACAGCTTATATCTCAAGGTGGGTGGCGCATTTACGTTGTAGATGTCTATGGGCTCCAGTAACCACTAAACACCAGGTGGGCTGTGAGCTCGTCCACCCATCTATCTATTAAGTACATGTATTTTCTATATGGATACTAAGTCAATCAGATGCATGGTTTAGTAGTTATAACGGAATATCCGTAAAAACCACTGTAGATTTATATGTTAGTATAGATTATTTATAAATTGTCCACGTAATATGACATAAAATAAAATAAAACTAGTAATCTTATTTCAGTGTGAAAAGCCTTTCCAAAATAAGGACCCTAGTATTGTATTGTTAAATGCCAGAAAAAACAATTCAGATGATAACATTAGTCAGTTGGACACACGAAGGAACGACGATGGCGCGACTGGGATCTGTCAGGTATTCGTGATATAATTGAAGATATGAGTGGATGAAAGAGGTCTGATACAATTTGTTAATCTATATATTAATACGTGAAGCAAAAACTTTGTATCCCTTTTTACGAAAATTGCGCGGACGGAGGAGTATGAAATTTTGCACACTTATAGAAAATATAGAGAAGAAGTGCACAATGCTAATATTTTTTTTAAATAATGCATGAGAGATACCGGTAAAATGGGGCGTTTAGGGATTGAGAGGCGAATCGGGAAAAAACCGGGAAAATCTTTCGACGCTCAATATAAGTTTTATATTCGTTGCAAAATCTTCCATTTTTTGTAGTTTAATAGTAGAATGTTGAAAGTTCACAAACAACTCTGAATATGCATGAAAATAGCTGCTAACTTATAAAAAATCGCGTTTCAAATTAACTTCCTGTGGTGGTAATTATTTTAGTGCTAGAAACTTTGCTCTCTTTTATTTATTTGATAATAATAGAAGACGACTATGATTTATAAACGTTATTTAGTGTTTGAACCAGCATATATATTAAAGGTAAGTCTCAGTTGTTATTGGTTTTAATGTATTTGATTAAATAAAAATACATGTAAAAATCTGTTGTTTTTGGGGATATTGGGGACGTCTTAGGTACAAATAACAACGAAAAAGGGGTCAATTGGGATGAGAATACGTGAAATGGAAACGACCTAAGTATAAATAGGTACAGGTTTGTAGGGTTGTCTATGTAGTTATAACAATATTTTTTAAATTTGTTGGTAAAAATCTGGTTTATTCGAAGCGAAATTGGGAATAAGTCTTTAGTTGAAATAGATAAGCAATTTAATATAAGTAAGTCGATTTTGCAGAGACATGTAACAAGATCAATGAAATCTCAAGGTGGACAAAAATGTCTAAGTAATACATAATAAAATATTTAATATTTGTTCAGAGTGGGGGTATTCATCTGATTAATCCATGGAATAACCGACACACCTAATCTCTTAACCCAGATAGAAATATCAGCACTGTCGATTGCACCTATAATTGAGGTGATGTCTGCCATGTACTTTTGTCAGTTTTTAATTTTTTTTTATTGATGATCACTTTGTTGGTGCAACTAAATAAATAAATTAATTAAAACTATATATAAAAATAAAAGTAGTGCCAACCCTAGCAAATTTCTCATTTCATCCCAATTAACCGCAATTTTCGGGTAAATAGGGATTACACCTATTTTTGCATTTTTTGCTTAAACTGGAATGCTAGTTGCATAATTATAATTGGACAACAAAGATGCCCCCAAGACTCAATCATTTTGATCCTGATATAGCATTATATACATCAACAACTACCTTAAAATTGCTCATAAAGTTGGAATTTGTCCCTAATCGCCCCATTTTACGGTACATTAAATCAATAAAGAAAACATTACACACACTACATACCATGTATTTGACGCACACACGCATGCATACTATTTATTGTCAAACTTTTGTTCTTGGCGTCTGTTGTTAAATTGAGAATAGATTAAATATTGTTTGTCTTTGTTACCATTTTTATAGTGGCGAAATTTGTAATTACAGATGTATACAATACAATCATAATAGTGTACAAACTTACAATTCCAATTAATTATAGTCGAATTTCGACTACTGCGGGACCTCTAGTTTTGAGAAAAAGCCTAACACACTTTTGGTTACTTGTACATTTTTCTTCGTACATAACTCCTTCATCACATGCAATTTCTAAAAAATAGCCTTTAACCCCGAAGTTTTAAGGTCTAATATGGATTTGTAGCGTGCAACAGTCGGTCGCACTCGGGCGTCATCGGTCGCGATCGGAGTTCCCGGACGCGCAGGTGTCCCGTGACGTCATGCTACGAGATTCGCGCGCGTCTAATAAGTTGTTTGTAAAACGTAATTTTAGTTTCAATTGGTATCTTGTAGTGAACAGTTTGATTTACCCTTTTTACTTTATACAATAACATTGTACACATTATATATATTGTTTCAGAACGACCACGGCGGTCCACTGGTGACTTGGGTAGGAACGCATGAGGTTTTAATTGGTGTAGCATCAGTGTTTAGGGTCGATTCAAACTCCCAATGCACAGGCCCGTATTTATTTACCAGCACAGAATGTAATGGCGCATTCATTGGATGCATTTTGAATCAAACCGTTGCGTGAGTACTTTTTTTCCGTACCTATTACGGGTAGGTGAGCTAGTGAGAATTTGCTAAGAGAAACCCTAGCAAGAGCAGTCCTTATACTATTATTAGATAAGATTTTAAACTTCGCTTTTTTAAGGAAGCTTGGGCCCACATTACGAAAAAAGAATTTAAAATAAAACAAACTTGATTTGTATACAAGTGTAAAGCCTTTACTGGAGTCATATAACTTGAGATATGAGAGTTTTTTAAAAAGAGAGTTTAAGAGAGTCTTACTTATAATTGTGGAAGTCTTAGTCTTATAATTGTGGAAGTCTTTAGAAGAAGAGGTAGACTTAAGAAAAACTGGATTGATGGTGTGAAATATGATATACGTAAGAGGGGAGTGAGCGAAGAAATGGTATGTGATAGAGGAGTTTGGGAGGAGAAAACATGTTGCGCTGACCCCAGGTTACTGGGAGAAGGACAGGATATTAATGATATGTCTTGAGATGGGACTTCGAAGTCCCAAACTAGTTGTATAACGACTGTCTCGTCTAGATTTCTAACTGTAGTATCGTGGAAATGATTGTTTTTTTTTCAGACGACGCACTGGAGTCTGCGATCAGTCACCCATCGAGAGAGGTTTTGATATAATCGAAAAGAGTATTTCCTGGAAAGGTCATCCGGAAGGGTAAATTAGGCTTTTTACTTCTCTGATCTTTTTTATTTATTTATTGCTTTTTCCCCCCTCCCTATGCCAGCCTATGCTAATAGCTTTGAGAGGCTATTTAAGCTTCTCCTTGAGGTGTCGGTGAGCTCACGGGGCTCAAACCGGGTGTGTGTTTAAGCAATATAATTCGGTCCACCCGATCCGGTGGACCGAATGGTAAACGGTCGACGTCACCCTAAAAACGTCATTATGGATTCTCCCGATCCACTAACGGTGCTTCTAGGTACTTCAAGGACCGGTCACCGTTCTCGTCGAACCCGTCGCTTGCGACGAAGGGCTCGACGAGTAAATTAACTCTCAGACACAGCCCACTGAGTTTCTCGTCGGATCTTCTCAGTGGGTCGCGTTTCCGATCCGGTGGTAGATTCTGCGAAGCACGGCTCTTGCTAGGGTTCGTGTTAGCAACGTCGTCAGGTTTGAGCCCCGTGAGCTCACCTACTAGTTAAGGTTACGCTGGAATAGCCTCTCAAGGTTACCAGCTTAGGTAGGGAAAAAAATATTGAAATAGCCCTTTAGGTTATCAACGATTAGGTACGAAAAAAAAACCAGTTAACATTCCGCTTCGAAAAGCGGAACACACGTTGATATTTCTCTCTCTCTCTCTCTCTCTCTCTCAATAGCCTATTAATTCGTTGTCCCACACATAGTTCTAATTATGTTCGTAACTCTTTCGTCGTGCAATCTGTTCTGCTATGGAATGCGCTTCCTCTCGAGATCAGGACTATTACTAACCGCTGCACGTTCAAGTTAAGGGTTCGGCGAATGCTGTTGGAAAAGTTAGCGGAATCGTTATGAACTTATATAAGATGAAGTTACTTGTTAAGGAAATTTAGTAATATATTCCTTTTAATACTGTATAAACTATTATATGTTTGTATGTGTGTATATATATGTATATGTGATTGTGTATATAATAATATGTATTAATATAAATTTCATTGCACCTACCACTATTTACTCTACATTACCTTTGGTTGACTGGTAGAGAATGCCTAATAAATAAATAAATAAATATTTCAAGACTCCGGTAACAATTTAGTATGCATAAACCTATTTACAAACTAAAGCTGTTAAAATTACTTTTACATTTTAGACACACATTTCAGTTGTGGGCAGTTCGTTTTCCGTAGACACTGTTTTTAAACACAATTTGAATTAATTTATAATATGTTTAAAAAATTTCAGACCTGCTCAAAACGAGTTATTAAAAATGCGACCCCAAGTACCGATCACTCATTTTGGGTAAATAAACAAAATGCGTTGCACATGTTAATTTTATTAGCATTGTGCCTTAATGTTTAAAACTATTTGTTTATTAAATTTGATACCTAAAAAAATGGATTTTATTTTAAATTATTTTCACGTCCGTCTGGTGTAGTGGTAAGTGACATGGTCACTACACTAGGGGGTCGCGGGTTCGAATCCCGCCAAGGGAAGATATTTGTATGATAAATATAAATGTCTTTTCCAGGCTTATGGATGTATATTAAATATATGTATGTGTATAATAAAAATCTTACATTTATTTCCGATATCTGGTACCTGTAACACAAGTTCTTTACGAACTTATCACGGGACCAGTTAAGGTGGCGTGATTGTTAGTAAAATATTTATATTATAAAAAAAAAAAAAAAAAGTATTTGCCGGGAAGTTGGAACGCGAAGAGAGTAAGGTACGTATTTAAAGCAATCTTTTATAAATGTTTAAAACAAGTTGCCGATTTAAAAAAATACAGTTAGATACATTTAAAATATTCGCGATTGAAATGATTTTCGTATTTTTAATATCGAATTTTCGTTCTTACCATTCGACTTGGAAATTAACAAATTAGGTGGTCAGTGGAACGTAATCCGCGACATCTGGCCAAGATCTGGCGCAGAGGTTGATCAAAAATAAATTATTCAATCAATTTCGAAGAAAACCGATAGTAATTTCTCGTTTCGGTGTGAGAATGATAAGCTGAAAAAGAAAATTTTGAAATAAGATTGAATTAATTTTTTGAATTGAAAAGATCAAGAAATATTTTTCTTTAGATTTATCGTGAACAGTGATGTTTGATAATTGAAATGAAATGAAATTATTATATAGTACCTACTGGAAAAAAAAAATTAAGCCCTCACTACCTAAATGGCGTTAGGTGGTTACTGGAGCCGAACCCGTCGCTTGCGACAAAGGGCTCCGCGAGTAAATTAACCCACAGACACAGCCCACTGAGTTTCTCGTCGGATCTCAGTGGGTCGCGTTTCCGAGCCGGTAGTAGATTCTGCGAAGCACGGCTCTTGCTAGGGTTCGTGTTAGCAACGTCGTCAGGTTTGAGCCCCGTGAGCTCACCTACTCGCCTGGTTACGCTGACATTTCAGCACAACCCTAACAAGTAGTGTTAGGGTTGTGCTGAAATGACCTCTCAAGGTCAAGCTTAAGTAGGAAAGAAAAGGTTAAAACATGCGCCGCGGGCCGAACGAAAACAAGCCGCGGGCCGTTGTCTGGACAGTCCTGGTTGCACAAAAACAATATCTCTACGATTTTAGTATAATAAATAAGGACATCTATACATATAATTATATAAAAACTAGCGACCCGCCCTCGCTTCGCTTCGTAAACTGTAATTTATTATTGATTTCTCCACTATTTAATGGATGTTATTATACATATAAACCTTCCTCTTTAATCACTCTATCTATTAAAAAAACCGCATCAAAATGCGTTGCGTAATTTTAAAGATTTAAGGTATATAGGAACAGAGAAAGCGACTTTGTTTTATACTATGTAGGATAGTGATGATGAATTGCTGTTCGTTAGTCTCGCTAACATTCGAGAACGGCTGGACCGATTTGGCTAATTTTGGTCTTGAATTATTTGCGGAAGTCCAGAGGTTTAAAAGGTAGATAAATATGAAAATGCTTGAAATTAAAAAAAATAACAATTTTGTTTTTCCTTGATTTGTCCCCCGTCGGACGGATTCCTTTTGTTTGTTTTAAGTTTATTTTATACAAAAGTTTAGGTCTTTGATTTATCGATTGAGGCACTACGAAATCTGCCGGGTCAGCTAGTAAACAATACAAATTAAATAGTGAAAATTCTTATATTGTTATATTGATATTTTTTTCGTGGAATAATTCCAAAGTAAAATACAGTTTAGTGAAGCTGCACGCAGTCGATAAGGATAAGGGCGACCATAAATTTCGGATTCTGTACTTCGAGTTGCATATACGACATTTATTGGCGATAATTACATCGTAAATTCGAGGAAATATGAAATGCTTAAAGCATGTGGAGGAACTTTTAAATTTTAATAACACAGGCGACTTTAGAATATATAAAAAAGGTTGGGTATTTTTCCTACCTAAGCTGATAGCCTTGAGGGGCTATGTCAGCGTAACCGAGCGAGTAGGTGAGCTCACGGGGCTCAAACCTGGCGTTGTTGCTAATACGAACCCTAGCAAGAGCCGTGCTTTGCAGAATCTACCACCGGATCGGAAATGCGACCTACTGAGAAGAAGTAAATAGCACTTCAAGCACTGTACGGAACTCACAATTGTTATAGTTAAATAGAAAATGCACACTTTGACTACGGCTGTCGTCCATAGACGACGGAGCGAGATTTTCGTGAGATATATACACATATACATATATACATTATGCATAATATCTACATTATTGTACATTGTCTTCTTCTCAAACGTTTAAGACGCATATTACCGAGTGCGCACAAGAAATGAGCTTAAAAACAAAATTCTACGTATTATGCAAGATAAACCTATTTAAAAAAACCACAAACTGAAGGGTTAAGCCACACTACATTCACAAATTACAAAAATCTAGTATTAGTTATGTAATTATTAATCTTTATGTTATTAGTCATTTAGTCTTTTGTTTTTAATTTTTTATTATTATTAATAGTATTATTAAATCTCTATTAATATATTAATGTAATGCATGCTGTGATTGCCTATAATTAGAGTTGCAGTTATCAATTGCTCTATACATGTCAATGTTATTTTATGTCTTACTGTAAACCCTGTCGGTAATCCTTAAATAAATAAATAAATAAATAAATAAATAATACATCACACTTTTAGAATAGAAGAGGCTTACTAAAAAAAAATTAAGTTTTTTTTTTTTTATTGCTTATATTGGTGGACGAGCTCACAGCCCACCTGGTGTAAGTGGTTACTGGAGCCCATAGACATCTACAACGTAGACGCGCCACCCACCTTGATATACAAGTTCTAAGGTCTCAGTATAGTTACAACGGCTGCCCCACCCTTCAAACCGAAACGCATTACTGCTTCACGGCAGAAATAGGCAGGACGGTGGTACCTACCCGCGCGGACTCACAAGTGGTCCTACCACCACTAAAGTTTTTCGATTTTAAAACTTTAAGATTGTATGCGCATAATTTGACGCTGTAGACGTCTATGGGCTCCAGTAACCACTTAACACCAGGTGGGCTGTGAGCTCGTCCACCCATCTAAGCAATAAAAAAAAAACTAAAAAAATCATAATTCTTCAATTACATTATTGAAGTTTACAAAAAAATTAAAATGTTGTACTTCAATTCTAAAGGTGCGAAATATTTAGAGAATTCGTCCTTTAAGGCAACTTTGATTTTGTTCATTCTAAAGCATTGGCACGCTACTGACTGGCTACGTTCGATAGCATTGAAACCAATTCAATAGAAAATTTCGGAATAAAACGTAAGCTAACGATGTTTTGATATTGCGAAATTTTGTATAGAAATGTTTGTATGTTATTTACTTTATGTATTTTTTAAGTTTCTCTTTTCATTACGTCATAGTAAAGACGAAGCCTTCTGATACTTAAAACCTATTCCAGATTGTGAAATATGGAGTGATCTGTGTCAAAAGTAACTTTTTGTCATAACACAATGCTCCCGACAGCTGCGAAACATGTCACCTTCTATGTTAGCAAAGTCTCCTAGACTGAGCCCCGTGAGCTCGCTTATCCGTAAAAAAACACGAGATTAAATCATAGATAAAGTAGTTAAATAAAATAAAGAAAAACGAAATACAAAAATCACAAAATTTATTTTTCGTTCAATTCTTAAACTTTTCCGCAATTAACTAATAATTATCACAAGAACTCGTGAAAGAAACCTAATATGCCTCATTTTCACTTACTTCATTTTGCGTTCGAGAATTGATTTCCAAATTATTGATTTCTTAATGAAAACATAAATCGAGATTTTGGTTTTGGCAGTGAAGTCCAACCGTTTGTGACACAGTGCATTTATCGTCCAGAGTTGAAAGTGTGTTTTTGTTCTTCGAATATAAAACAGAATGAATGGAATACGTGTCCAAGCAGTAGTTTTCAACAATGCAATGTACAAAACGAGCATCTGGAACTCAACTTATTTTATAACTTAAATTCATTTTCACGTTCCCAAGAGTCAACTTGGAGAACTTTTAACTTCAAACAATGGTTATTTGTTACTTATTGTAGTCTAAGCACGAATTAATAAATATGCTGAGCATAAACTTCTACCGATTCGCCAGCGTCGTAATTTACGTGCACTGAAGACTCTTTATTCCTTACTTAGGTCTACTGAATCTCCTTCCTATCTTACTGCCTACTTTCAATATCTTTACTCCAGCCTTGAACAGCCCCTACGTTCTCTCCATAGCCTATTAATTCGTCCCACACATAATTCTAGTTATGTTCGTAACTCTTTCGTCGTGCAGTCTGTTCTGCTAGGGAATCCGCTTCCTCTCGAGATCAGGACTATTACTAACCGGTGCGCGTTCAAGTCAAGGGTTCGGTGAAAGCTGTTGGAAAAGTTAGCGGAATCGTCATGAATTTATTATGATGAAGTTATTTGTTACTAGCGACCCGCCCTCGCTTCGCTTCGGAAACATTAAAACAAAGATGAAACAAACAAAAAAAAATTTTTTTTTTAAAAAGTAGCCTATGTTCATCAGGGATAATGTCGGCTTCTAATGGAAAAATAATTTTTCAAATCGGTCCAGTAGTTTCGGAGCCTATTCGAAACAAACAAACAAACAAATCTTTCCTCTTTATAATATTATTATAATTATAATTATAATTATAGTATAGATGTGAACTTGTTCATATATTCCTTTCAATACTGTATAAGCTATTATATCTATGTATATATGTATGTATGTATGTATGTATGTGTGTATGTATGTATGTATGTATATGTATATGTGTTTTTTTTTATTGCTTAGATGTTTGGACGAGCTCACAGCCCACCTGGTCTTAAGTGGTTACTGGAGCCCATAGACATCTACAACGTAAATGCGCCACACACCTTGAGATATAGTTCTAAGGTCTCAGTATTGTCACAACGGCTGCCCCACCCTTCAAACCGAAACGCATTACTGCTTCACGGCAGAAATAGGCGGGGCGGTGGTACCTACCCGTGCGGACTCACAAGAGGTCCTACCACCAGTAATTACGCAAATNTCTCAGTATTGTCACAACGGCTGCCCCACCCTTCAAACCGAAACGCATTACTGCTTCACGGCAGAAATAGGCGGGGCGGTGGTACCTACCCGTGCGGACTCACAAGAGGTCCTACCACCAGTAATTACGCAAATTATAATTTTGCGGGTTTGATTTTTATTACACGATGTTATTCCTTCACCGTGGAAGTCAATCGTGAACGTTTGTTAAGTACGTATTTCATTTGAAAAATTGGTACCCGCCTGCGGGATTCGAACACCGGTGCATCGCTCGATACGAATGCAACGGACGTCTTATCCTTTAGGCCACGACGACTTCAATTTGTGTCGATACATATACACACAATTCACGATTGTGTGTATATGTATTTTTTTGGTATGTATTTGTAATATAATATAAATTTCATTGCACCTACCACTATTTACTCTGCACTACCTTTGGTTGACTGGTAGAGAAGTTAAGTCCGTCGATGTAAATTTTACATGAAGTGTAATAAATAAAATAAATAAATTACTTTTACTGGTGGTAGGACCTCTTGTGAGTCCGCGCGGGTAGGTACCACCGCCCTGCCTATTTCTGCCGTGAAGCAGTAATGCGTTTCGGTTTGAAGAGTGGGACAGCCGTTGTAACTATATTCTTGAGACCTTAGAACTTTATATCTCAAGGTGGGTGGCGCATTTACGTCGTAGATGTCTATGGGCTCCAGTAACCACTTAACACTAGGTGGGCTGTGAGCTCTTCTACCAATCTAAGAAATAAATTAAAAAAATATTAAATTTGAACCTAATATTTGTTTTGACATTGTAACACCGAGTAAGGAAGCAACCAATCAAAGCTACAATATTTTTTTTTTTGAACAGTAACTGCTTTGATCTGCTCGGGATTCAGGCATATGAAATAATATTCATTGTTTTGTGTTTTGTAAATTTTTACTAGCATCTCATGAAGTTTAAATTTTTCGTGTTTTGAAATTAATAAACCCATCGTAAAATTCGATACAAACTTGCATCTCTGCGTTTCACAGATACTATGGCACCTGTCAAACCCAAATCATGAACAACCGTTGAACTTCGGTTTGTAATGCTGTAATAATTAATGTTCGATTAATAATAATTTAGTCCCAATAATGGCACTGGTCGACCCATACCCGGCATCGTGCCAAAATTCTTGAATGTAATTAATTGGGAATTGTACAGTATCTTAACACGTTGACTGACATGTAGTAATTATGTCGACTACTGGTAACCAGGTAGTAGAAATTCGACTTTAATTAATTGAAATTATAAGTTTGAACGTTATTGAAGTGAAACTTCCTTATCGGCGTTGGAAAAAAATTTACCGTCACATTTTTCGGTTACGCGTCACATTTTTCCGTTACGCGCCATCTGTTTTGTATTCATGTCTATGATAATAAAATCCTTTTGTTTAAACTTTATCTAATTTAACTTTTTTGTATTCATGTCTATGATAATAAAATCCTTTTGTTTAAACTTTATCTAATTTAACTTTTTTGTATTCATGTCTATGATAATAAAATCCTTTTGTTTAAACTTTATCTAATTTAACTTTATTTAACCAATTTCTAGAAAGTTGCATGTAGATCATTTTTCGAAAAATAAGGCCATAAATAAGTTTCACTTCTTACGTGTGTACACTAGTACACGCACACATTTTTTTTATGGTTCTATTGTCAAAGACTATTATTATACTTTTATAATCAGATTTCGCCAAGACTACACTATACACTAATAATATTAAAGACACACAATATTAACCTACTCTCAATTTGACTACGGACTTTAAGCAATAACAAAAGTTTGACAATAAACATAAAGTATATAATAATATATATTATGTTGTGTCAAAAACATGGTAGTGTGTGTAATGTTTTTTTTTATTGACTTAATGTATTGTGTATGTATAATTTAAAAAAAAAAAGCATTCTGCACTCCTTCTCTATATCTATACTAATATTATAAAGCTGAAGAGTTTGTTTGTTTGAACGCGCTAATCTCAAGAACTACTAGTCCGATTTGAAGCCCATTTATTGAGGAAGGCTATAGGCTATATAACATCGCGGTAAGGCCAAAACAAGTGGAGCACCAATAAAGAATGTTTCAAAATAGGGATTTAAATAGCTCCTTAACATTCTATAATTCAAAAATATTTTTACTTTCTACGTAAATGAAGTGGGGGTTAAAATTTAGCGTTATGCCAAAGTAACTATTACACGCCGACGGAGTCGCGTGCAAAAGCTAGTTCTCTATAAGTGTGGGAAATTTCATACTCCTCCTTTCGCGCAATTTTCGTAAAAAGGAATACAAAGTTTTTGCTTCACGTATTAATTATATAGATTTCTGTAACTTAGTCACCGGAGTATCTAGTAGACTGGAAAAAACGAATCGGAAGATACTGATCTGAGAATGAATCTGTTTCTAAGAGACCTACAAGACTATAACATACATTACACATACAAACAAAAGAAGGCAAAGTTAGGTAATTTAGGCGCTCAGTAACAGAAATCTATATATTAATACGTGAAGCAAAAACTTTGTATTCCTTTTTACGAAAATTGCGCGGACGGAGGAGTATGAAATTTTCCACACTTATACAGAATATAGAGAAGAAGTGCACAATACTAATATTTTTTTAAAATAATGCATAAAAGATACATTAAATCAATAAAGAAAACATTACACACACTACATACCGTGTATTTGACGCACACACGCATGCATATTTTTTATTGTCAAACTTTTGTTCTTGACGTCTGTTGTCAAATTGAGAATAGATTAAATATTGTTTGTCATAGTTAATGTTTTTTATAGTGTAGGTAGTCTTGGTGAAATTTGTGATTCTAGAAGTATAAAATACAATAATAATAGTGTACAAACTTACAATTCCAATTAATTATAGTCGAATTTCGACTACTGCGGGACCTCTAGTCGACATAATTACTTCAGTGCGCCGCGTAGGACACCAGTGACCTACACGGTAGTAAAAGGTTTAGACCGCACTTCGACCAAGCGACTTGCCGATACGCCTTTATTGACGATCGGAGTACGTAGCCAACTCTTCTTCAGACATTACAACAGAGAACAGACTTTATTGGTACGAATTGGACTCCTAATCTTTGAGTTAAGAGGGTTGAAAAAAGCGAAATCAAACTTTTATTTCATTTTATTGCTAGATGGGTGGACGAGCCCACCTTGTGTTAAGTGATTACCGGAGCCCATAGGCATCTACAACGTAAATGCCGCCATCCACCTTGATCCTTCTAAGGTCTCAATATAGTTACAACGGCTGTCCCACCTTTCAAACCGAAACGCATTACTGCTTCACGGCAGAAATAGGCATTGTGATGGTACCTACCCGTGCGGGCTCACAAGAGGTCCTACCACCAGTAAAAACTCTACGAGACTTGAATATTTGCGAGTATGTTTATTTATTCTGAATGTGATCACGGATAGTGCATTTGTGTAGTTTGTTCTCTTGCCAGTGCTCACAGACTTGTTTAATGTTCGGCTTAACCGAAGCCTCGCTGACTACAGAGCTAGGAAACTTTAGACTTGACAGTAAATTTTTAAATTTTTTTTCCTACCTTATTTGAGAGCCTTGAGAGGCTATTTCAGCGTAACCTTAACTAGTACGTGAGCTCACGGGGCTCAAACCTGACGACGTTTCTAACACGAACCCGAGCAAGAGCCGTGCTTCGCAGAACCTACCACCGGATCGGAAACGCGACCCTCTGAGAAGATCCGGCGAGAAACTCAGTGGGCTGTGTCTGACGGTAATTTTTTTTCATGTTTCCCCAGTAGCAGGTTTTATTTGAAATTGTACCGACATTAAGTAGTATCAATATTAACAGTTTTGTTTTTGAATATCGATGAAAAGCCTTCATAATATTGTTAACTAGCCGGTACGAACTTACTAATGAATTTATATCGTAAATTTCAAACTAGAATATTATTTTCTGTACCATTAAAAGATTAATTGGTTCATGAACTAAATTAAAAACACAAAACTGGATTTTATTGTTAAAATAAATGTATTTAAGCTGCAGAGAAGAACAATTTTGGAACTAACGTTAAGTATTAAAATAATAATTGGCCCGGTTAGTAAGGTTTCTAGGTCTAGATTCAATCTACAGGAGCGACCGGGGTGCGGGAGACCCAAAACCGGCGCTTTAGAGGATTAAACTCTTCCGGCAAATATTTTGTACTTTTGTTGAAGTGCAGTTTGGTTGCAAAGCGCGCTTCTTTCGCTTTTGCCAAACGTTTGACATTTAACAGAGTATATATGAAAGTGGCGTAAGTCCATTTTTGAGAAAAATGAGCTATCACATAATTCATGCTTAATTTAATGTAATTTTTTTATATATAACTAGTCCGTGTTGAATTTCTCAAAAAATCCCATGTTTTGTACAACTTAAAATCGGTCGGTAAATGAAATTGCATAATCATCGATTATGAAAGTAGTGTAAGTCCAATTGACAGAGGTAGGTGGCATAGCCAGACCTCATATGACCTTTAATTTTCTCGAAACAAAAGAAAATGGATTTACACCACTTTCAAAATAAGCGGTCCATATATCTTCTTTATGTGTTGCGAATATAGCAAAAACGTTCGACAAAGTCTGGCACTACCATCTAGCGCTCTTCGCCAACGACACGTCTATCTACTACTCGTGTTGGAAGAAGTCGTTATTGCATCGGTGATTCCAGACCGCAGCAACCACCATGGGACAATGGTTCCGGAAGTGGCGCATCGACATCAACCCCACGAAAAGCACAGCGGTGCTCTTCAAAAGGGGTCGCCCTCCGAATACCACATCGAGGATCCCACTCTCGAATAGACGCGTGAACACCTCCGCCATTCGCCCCATCATCATGTACGACCAACCCATACAGTGGGCCCCGAAGGTCAAATACTTAGGCGTCACCTTGGACAGCCCCAAGAGCTCACCCACAAATTCCACGAATATAGAATAACCCCTCGAGGTTACTAGAAAAGGAAGAAAAAAAGTTTTTTTTATTATTTTTTATTGCTTAGATGGGTGGACGAGCTCACAGCCCACCTGGAGTTAAGTGGTTAATGGAGCCCATAGACATCCACAACGTAAATGCGCCACCCACCTTGAGAATAAGTCAAGTATAGTTACAACGGCTACCCCACCCTTCAAACCGAAAAGCATTACTGCTTCACGGCCGAAATAGGCAGGGTGGTGGTACCCACCCGAGCGGACTCATAAAAGGTCCTACCACCAGTAATTCATTCATTCATTCATTCGCATTCTTCGTATTGATACTACCCACCCGAGCGGACTCATAAAAGGTCCTACCACCGGTAATTCATTCATTCATTCATTCGCATTCTTCGTATTGATACTAACCAGACTAACGAATACCAGAATTTTTATTTATGACATATCAATACTGGTCGTCGAAATGTGCTAGACGAAAAAAAAAAAAAAAGAATTTTCCACAAATAGTAATGAAGCAAATGTACAAAGGGAAAAATTACTTTGCCTGCGGAATTATAGTAAAAATAAGTCAGTTAAGTACTTACCATCATCTTGCCTATTTCTGGAAGCGAGGCAGTCCTACATTCACTTTTGAAGAGTGGATAATTCGTTCAAAATTAGACATGTTATAATTTAAAATAGTGATAAAATCAGAGCAGAGTTTGTTAAATCATTTTTAGTTATGGATTTATCAGCAATCGTTCACACAATATCTCGAGTTGGCCACGAAACGTCATCGGCCGGTAATTGGCGGCCATCTTAGGGGCAAGTTTACGACAAATTCGTCCGGAAATCTCGATTTTAACGCCCCAATTTGTCAGTTTGACGTGTAAGGGGGTGTCGGCGGAGTAGGGCTGGGGCAATTAACGATTTCATTATGAAACGTTCGATCGCTATCCGAAGTTCCGGAGATGAGATCGAGCGAGATGTTATTAGTTTTGTAAATTGTAAATTTTACTGGGAAAAATAGACCTACAGTTCTTATTAATTTATAGCTATTAATTAATTAAAAACAAAATGCTCAAAAAAGGAGTGAAAAGGTTTTCAAACGAAACGATTTTTTTTTTCAAACAGTAAGTACTTACTAACAACGGTAGGCAGCGGCTGACGGTAGACAGTGGCTTGGCTCTGCTCCTGGCATTGCTGATGTCCATGAGCGACGGTAACCACTCACTCTCAGGTGGGCCGTATGCTCGTCTGCCTAAAGAGAAGAGAAAAAAAAAGAAAAAAAAGTCTGTTAGAGTTGATCTTAACCTATCAAAGCTTATACTTTTTTATGTCTAATACTTTGCTCTTTGTGCTATTTTTGTATTAGTGTACAATAAAACATATTCAATGAAACCATGGAATTAAACAAATTTGAAAAATGATTTTTTTTCACACAATTAAAAGTGAAACAAAATATTACGTGAGTGTGTACTTGATGTTTGGGTGAGTACCACCATCTTCTTGCTTTGTCACAAAGCGGTCATGCGTTTCGGGGTGAATAGTTCGGATAGCCGTTCAATTGATACTATGACATCATATTTCATAGTGAGTGGAGGCATCGTAACGTTTATACAGTAGGCCACCATTTAATACTAGGTTAGTCGTGATCTAACTTGCTTAACAGCAATGTAAAATCCGAAATAAAATAACACTGGTGGTAGGACCTCTAGTGAGTTTACTGGTGGTAGGACCTCTAGTGAGTCCGCGCAGGTAGGTACCATCACCCTGCCTATTTCTACCGTGAAGCAGTAATGCGTTTCGGTTTGAAGGGTGGGGCAGCCGTTTTAATTATACTGAGATCTTAGAACTTATATCTCAAGGTGGGTGGCGCATTTACGTTGATGTCTATGGGCTCCAGTAACCACTTAACACCAGGTGGGCTGTGAGCTCGTCCACTCATCTTAAGCAATAAAAAAAATACACACACACACACACACAGAGCGAGAGAGAGAATCTTTGGCGAAAAAAGAAAAAAGAACACACATATTACTCTTCACGTTCCCGCCAAAAAATAATCTTCTTTTTTTAAGTATTGCAATTGGCTTCTTGCGATGCTTCATTTCAGCATTGATTGAGTATGTAAAAATGTTCAATTATTAAATCAAATCAAAACAAATTAAAAAAAAATTATTCAACATAAATGAAAGTACATACTTGTTCAACGTCAAAAAAATGATGATGAATTAAATACATATGTACATATTCTGTTTTAAAATGATATGGATCAAAATGAGATTAAGTTACTTCATTTGGTACTGTAATCAAATGGGATTAACTTGTATGAGAAGAGATGGAAATGGATGAAATAAATTCTCATTAAAATAGTGGTTAAATATGCTAAGTACCATTCCCGATCCTGCGGACAGAATGGAAAGCAGTCGACGTCGCCCCAAACATGTCATATCGGATCCTCCCGATCCACTAACGGTGCTTCTCCCGGTCAAGCAACCTCAAGCACCGGTCATCGTTCTCGTCGAACCCCTCGCTTGCGACGAAGGCCTCGACGAGTAAATTAACCCTCAGACACAGCCCACTGAGTTTCTCGCCGGATCTTCTCAGTGGTTCGCGTTTCTGATCCGGTGGTAGATTCTGCGAAGCACGGCTCTTGCTAGGGTTCGTGTTAGCAACGTCGTCAGGTTTAAACCCCGTGAGCTCACCTACTAGTTAAGGTTACGCTGAAATAGCCTCTCAAGGCTATCCGGTTAAATAGGAAAAAAAAAAAGATGCTAAGCGGGTAATAAACCACCATTACACGCTTAAACCCTAAGAGACACTAGATTAACAAAATAATGCAATTCACATAAATACACTCCTTGTGTTCCCGCCAAAAAGTTCAAAAGGCACTGACTGACATTACCGACAGTCATAGTGTTGCAAGCCTATATTAATACTATATTGTATATTTCAAGCTTCTACATCAATGGAATATTTCGGGGAGCGAACGGTAAACGTGTTAACTGAAGGGTCGGTTTCAAAGCTACAGTTTCCATCTAACATTGTCAAATTAATATGGGGCGAAGTGTATAGATACGGTTGAACGGCTCCACGAATATCAAGTTACTTAATTGTGGTACACAGATGTAGATTGTAGAGTATAATGTGGTTTTACTAAAAGAGACTCATGGTTTAAGGACATTCTTTTTTTTATTGCTTAGATGGGTGGACGAGCTCATAGAACACCCGGTGTTAAGTGGTTAATGGAGCCCATAGACATCTACGACGCAAATGCGCCGCTCACCTTGAGATATAAGTTCTAAGGTATCAAGTATAGTTACAACGGCTGACCCTTCAAACCGAAACGGATTACTGCTTCACGGCAGAAATAGGCAGGGTGGTGGTACCTACCAGCGCGGATTCACATTAGGTCCTACCACCAAAACCTCCCATTCTCTAGGCAGATACTCGTAGTGGTTTCCCCTTGCCTTCTACGCCAGGTTTTTGAAGCTTTTTAGTTATTTTAAGCCCCTGTGGCTTCTTCAAAGTGGGTTTCCTCAGTTTGGGGGTCGGGCTACCAAAATCCATCGCCTGAAGCTGAAGCTGAAGCATTGTCAAGCTTGTTTTAAAGACACGTACAGGGTATTGAAGGTATTTCCTACGGACGCGAGCGACTTCATCCTCCAAATTCGATAAATTTTATTGGTTCGTATCCATCGAGTCAATACTGTTACTAAAGATAACTAAAAAACTCACTAAATAGTATCACAGACCCATAGACCCATTAAATTTTTCGCCGAATCTTCTCAGTGGGTCGCGATTTCAATCCCGTGGTACATTGAGCGTGACACTGCTCTTGCTAGGGCAGATGTTAGCAAAGGGCTGAGCCCCCTGAGCTCGCCCACTAGTAAAAGTAGAACCAGAATAGCCATCGAGGATACCGGAAAATAGGGAGACGAAATAATAATAATAGAGCAAGATTAAGTCTCAACATTAAGTCTAAGGTCAAAGAAAATTGGTGGATTACAAAAAAACGTATTTCACGAAAAATATAACCGTTTTTTAATCCGTGATATATTCATTCAGGGATATAGAAACCCGACTGTGGGTTGTATTAACCGGTTCGATTAGGCAAACCCGGATATCGCATTCCGTTTAGCAATTGTGAAGTGATGAAGTTGAGTTGTCTCTATTGACTATATTAAAAATGCGCGAGATCCCCAAGATCTCCAAACTTTAAAACAATTGTTAAAAGCTAAATAGCGTGGTCAATCACGTCTAGTTGACTAGAAAATCTAAATCCACGTTATTATTATACTCTGATTATTGTCCTCTACGGTTTGTCAATAACAGGCCTCAGATCTTAAGAGTCCCATTACCTCGGACTTTAATAGCTTTTGTCGTTCGAAGCGCATCGTTCTATTGTTTTAGAGTATAATAGGGATCTTTGTTCTGTATTGAATTGTGAATCCTACACACTATTGTCGATGGACTAATGCTTCTGTACAATTATGTTTTTTGCGTCTGAGTTTCTATAAAGTAAACAAATTTAAGATCAGAATTACTTTAGAAGATTGATTTTTATTGCTTAGCTGACTGCACGAACTCATTGTCTATCTGATGTTAAGTTCTTATTTGAGTCCATAGATATCGGCAAAACAAACTCTAAGTATAGTATTATCTTATACATATTAGAAAAATAAAAAACAGCCTAGTAATTCAACTAAAAATTTAACTAACAAGGATTTGAATTTTCATATGCAAAAGAGGAAGTGGTAAGCATTTTTGTATTAGCATCTTGGCCAATTAAAATCATAGAAAACTCTCAGGCTTTTTGTTTCCCAGCTGATATTCTCTGTCGCCGAATTCACGATCCATTTCGCCCGAAATTCCTGAGTACGTAAGCGCAATTTAATCCGCGTATTAGTCACCTAAGCCTTTCTAATGCTGTACACTGATTCGAGGTATTGCTCTGGCACGTGTACTCAATACAAAGCGAATGTATTCCTGTATGGGCGGCCCGCTCGATGTTAACTGCATTGGGCTTACTCGAACTCATAGGGTTGATACTCCCAATTAAATCTGGTGGTAGGGTTTTCACGAAAAAGCACTGTAAGTCTTATGAATTCGCCCGGGTGGGTACTATCATACCGCCCATTTCTGCTGCGTAGCCGTCGTGCTCCGGTTTCAATGGTGAGACAGCAGTTGAGGTGTCTCATGTCAAAAGGTTGATATCAGTACGATAGGAAGTCCATGGACGCTGACAAGCTTTTAAAATGCTCCCCAGGCAACAGTAATACGATCATAAGATTTATATTTACAATATGCAATACTTACAAACATATACCTAGAAGAAGAGAGAGAGAGAGAGATAATAATATTATTTATTGCACGCCAAGTCACAATTAGCAGCTTACTATTAATAATATACTAATATTAATAATATATAATATTTTGGGTAGTCTATCAAAACCAGATCAAACTTTTACGCACATTTTTGAACAATGAAGAAAATAAATATACATATCACAATATGATTTAGATACCAATATAAAATATGTCAAATAAATCAACAGTATTGAAAGGTAAAGCATGTACACACAATAACACAACACTAGAACCAAAAACAACACTAAGTAGATAGTTAATGTTCCGTCATCATTCTTATGTAAGTATAAGAATCAAAAAGGAAAAAAAATGCAACCTTTAAACTGATAGATTTCCCTACCTAACTACTGTTAGTCTACGTTATTCCAGCTACACACGGTTTTGTAGGAGAGCCTACAGGGATTAACCTAGGAGAACTTGTTAACACTAGCTCTAGCAAGAGCAGTGCTTCGCAGAATTTACCACCGCACCGGAATCGCGACCCACTGAGAAGATCCGGCGAGAAATTCTGTGGGCTGTGTCTAAAGATTGGTTCGAAGTAAAACTAATTGACGGATGGGAAGTTGATGGAAAATAGTCTTTCACATATTTTGTACATGACTAGCTGACCCGGTAAACGTTGTTTTGCGTGTGTAGAAAAAAACAACTAACTTATTGTAAGTGTGTAAGGAGGTGGTAAATGAGCGAAAGAGGCATGTAGCACTATGAACGATGAGGGAATATAAAAATAACAAAACCTCATTGAACATAATGCATGATAAATAATGCCTAAAAAAAAATGTTAGGGATGGACAGCCCTTATCACTTAGGGCTATGAAAAATAGATAGTAGCCGATACTCAGACCTACTGAACATGCATATTAAATTTCATATAAATCGGTCAAACCGTTTCAGAGGAATATGGTAACCCCGATTTTGAAACATTCTTTATTGGTGCTTCGCTTGTATTAGCGTGATGTTATACAGCCTAGAGTCATCCTCGATAAATGGGCTATCTAACACTGAAATATTTTTTCAAATCGGACCAGTAGTTCTTGAGATTAGCGTGTTCAAACTCTTCAGCTTTATAATATTAGTATAGATAATGCCAATTCTCAACAATGAAAACGAATTGAGGTAAACTCAACTGATGCCAACCCTACACAGACATGCAGCGGTAAAACGGACGTTAAAGTTAAATGATGCTATTCGAAAAATAAACATTTCGAACTGCCTTCCACGCTTCCTGATATTTTAGTTTGAAACTACGTATGTATTTGTAAATATTTGCATACGTTTCCACTAACAAGCCCATGTTGGAATTACTAATGGATCTTTCAAACGATTAACGTTTGGAGTTTGAAGAGTCCGTTTTCGAAACAGCAAAATATGCAGTTGTGAAAGTGTTCCGAGTCTCAATTTGCAATGCCAAAAACTATCGTCACATAATAATTGAAGATTAAGCCTTAGGATTTACGGCAGTAATGTAAAAAGTAGTTCATCTCATCATTATTCTGCTGCCCTTCTCCCAGTCGTTATCTCCTTCCATACTCCTCTATCATATACAATTTCTTCGCTCACTTCCCTCCTGCACATATCGTCTTTCACACAATCCACCCATTTTTTTTCGAAAGATACCTCTGCTTCTACCTAAGCCTGCTTTACCTCTAACCTCTAAAATTTAATTCATCAATTCATTACTAATTTATTAACAACATTTGTTAATCTATTTTTTTTTGCTTAAATGGGTGGACGAGCTCACAGCCCACCTGTTAAGTGGTTACTGGAGCCCATAGACATCTACACCATAAATGCGTCACCCACATTGAGATATAAGTTCGAAGGTCTCAAGTATAATTACAACGGCTGCCCCACCCTTCTAACCGAAACGCATTACTGCTTCACGTCAGAAATAGGCAGGGTGGTGGTACCTACCCGCGCGGACTCACAAGAGGTCGTACCACCAGTAGTTACGCAAATTATAATTTTGTGGGTTTGATTTTTATTACACGATGTTATTCCTTCACCGTGGAAGTCAATGGTGAAAATTTTTTCAGTACGTATTTCATTAGAAAAAAAAGTACCACGAATGCACCGGACGTCTTATCCTTTAGGCCACGACGACTTCATATTGTAATCACGACTTTAAATACTCACATCATAATATAAACCAAACAAATTTAGTTTTAATTCTTTAAACAAACACGGCAATATAATAAAATAAAAAATCTGACACCATAAATTCGTGTATTGATATCGAAAATTCGTGTCGTATCAAAATAGAATGAGTTAGCGCGGCTCGCACGGACCCAACTGAAAATGGGATTTAAATCGGCCAATATTCAGATTGGTTTGTGACTGACGTTGGGAATCGGGAATTGGACGTTTTTATATATCAAAATCAAATATGCGGTATATAAAATTGGTTATTTGATTGAAATGTTAGTGATGAATGTTAAATACATTTTTTATTTCTTAACATCTATGATCTTCTTTCTCTTCTTTCTCTCCTATTACCTTCTGCTGGGGTGTAGGGCTCGAATCAAATCCTTCCATTTACATCGGTCTTGGGCAGTCTGTTCTAGCTCCTGCCACGTCATGCCCAAGATGCCTAGATTCTGCTCCACTAAGCGACGCCAAGTTGTTCTGGGACGGCCCCTCTTCCTTTTGCCAGACACTTTCCAGGTCAGTGCTCTATTAGATAGGTGGTTATCGGGCTTTCTCAATGTGTGACCAATCTAATGCCACTTCTGCGTAAGGATCTCCTTCTCAATTGGTGTCTGCTTGGTGATCCTCCACAGCTCTTTGTTAGTGATCGTCTCAGGCAGAAAAGTTTTTCAAAAACTGACATCATGATACATCTATGATAACAATCAAAAATAATTTCGTACTTTATATAACCGACAACCATTCAGAACCAGTTTATAGCAGTGTGCTTAGGGCGAGGTTGTTAAACGTTCTCGATAGCGTAAAAGTTAACTCAAAATTGTATGCAGTTGAAACAGCGTCCCTAGCGGCAACCGTTTCTGCTCCATACAAATTTGAGTTAACTTTTACGCTATCGAGAACGTTAAAAAGTTCGCATTAAGCACACAGCTCATTTCATAATTACAATAAAAAATTAAAGGGAAAACAATATACGAAATCACAAATATAATGTAGGTACTTATATAAGTATATTTATGTGTGCGAACATTCAATTTGTTAACAATGTTACTTATAACAGGAAATCTATAGAATAACGGCACGTTCGAGCCACAGCTTAGTTTTATTGGGTTGTAAAATATGAGCGACATTGTTGCTTACGTCATAAGTAGATGTGCCTTCATAGAAACTATTTTTACGATAAGACTTGCCTAATTAGTTGGCCTTTTAAAAATAGAACATTGTGGTTTGTTGCTATATCACACAAAAGACATTTCTTTTTTCTACCCATGCTAATAGCCTTGAGAGGCTATATCAGCGTTACCCTAATGTGTAGGGGCTCAAACCAGGAGGTGTTGCCAACACTGGCCCTAGCAAGAGCAGTACTTCGCAGAATCTACCATCAGATCTGAAAAGCGATCAACTGAGAAGATCCGGCCAGAAACTCAGTGGGCTGTGTCTATGGGTTAATTTATTCGCCGAGCACTCCGTCGCAAGGGACGGGTTCAGCAAGGACGGTGACTGGTGCTCGAGGTACCTAAAAGCACCGTTAGTGGATCGGGAGGATCCGTAATGACGTGTTGTGGCGATGTCCACTGTTTACCATTCGGTCCACAGGATCGGGTATGTAATTATCGACGACCACTGTCGCGCCGCCTTCACAAAGTGCAATAGCGCAAAGCTATGACGAAGCGAATTGATGCCGACTGTATATATATACTTACTGGTTGAGTCAAGCTCCATGTCATCATGGAGATCCACGTTTCTTAGGAACCATGGTGCTCCGACGGCTATCCTGCAAAAACGGGATTTACTTGGAGGGGTTTCAAATTAGTGCTGGCCACGTGAGCGAACACTACACTTGCATATGTCATGACCGGGCTTATGCAAGTTTTGTAGTGTCACCTTATTACGAAGGGTTTTTTTTTCCAGGTTAAGTCCGCTGTTATATTATCTAATATATAAAATTCTCGTGTTACAATGTTCGTTCCCATACTCCTCCGAAACCGCTTGACCGATTCTCATGAAATTTTTTATGCATATTCAGTAAGCCTGAGAATCGGCTACTATCTATTTTTCATACCCCTAAGTGATTAGGGTTGTCCACCCCTAACATATATTTTTTATTTGGACATTTTTTTTGTTATAATGAGGTATTATGTGGTTGAATGAGGTTTTGTTATTTTTATTATATATTCCCTCATCGTTCACAGCACTACATACCTCTTTCACTCATTTACCACATCCGTACACACTTACAATAAGTAAGTTTTTTTTTCTACACTAGAAATTCCCTAGAAATCTTATATATGGCAAAACAATGTTTGCCGGGTCAGCTAGTAATATTATAAAAGAGACAGGAATCATCATGTTAAAATCACGTAACTAGTGTTTTTCCAAATCTATTCCTTTCTCTTAAAAATTTCAACGATTCAAATTCAAAACCGTGTTTTCTTCTCAATTGCTGCAACCACAGTCCGTCAGAAGATTACATCAATTAAAAAAAAAAACAAAATTTAATTAATCGAATATATCCGTTTGATAGCCATTTGAGTATCGATTAAAACATCGATATTGAAGCACCACTCAAATTGAGTGTCCATCGAGTGGAGGCTTGCTCCTAAATACTCGATGAAAATAATTTCATTTCGGGAAATACTTCATATTTTATTGGAGAATTAAATTTATTGAGAGATTTTCTTCACGTGATATTTAAACAAATATCTGACATTAGCGTGGAAACGGATTGCTTTATTCCAAAAGTAATGTATTTGAATAGCCCTTAAATTGCGCCGCCTCTTTATGAGATGTCATAATAATTAAAAGTACTAGTCTGAATAATATTTAACTACTATAATCTTACTTTTTTCTGTGTCCCAAAAAAAAAAGACGTAAATATCAGGTCATTCGATAAAGAGCTAAAATCATCGATATAGCTCAGAGAATCGGCTAGCCTACTTTCGCTGTGGTCTGGACATATATGCCGTAGAGCTGACGATTGATGTAGCAGATGTGTTTTTGAGTGGAGACCGTGCACCGGATGGGTGGACGAGCTCCCGGCCCACCTGATGTTAAGTAGTTACCGGAGCCCATAGACATCTACAACGCAAATGCCGCCACCCACCTTGAGATATGAGTTCTAAGTCTCCGCTTTATACTACAACGGCTACCCCACCCTTCAAACCGAAACTCATTACTGCTTCCCGGCAGAAATAGGATGATGATAGATACCTACTAAAATTTTATTGGAACGAAGTTCCTTACGGCAGGCTTGGAGGGGATAGGGATTTTGCTGCGCGACCGAACTGAAAAAAATGTGATAGTAAAACCGTAAGAAAAAATCCGTGGAAAAAAGTGCGTGGAATAAAACCGTTAAATAAGACGTGCGCAGGCGCGACAGTCGCATACACAAGCGAGTAGTGTATAATACCTTTCTCTTTCTCCCTCTTTCTTTTCGTTCTCTCATCCATTCTCTTTCTATTTTACGTAATTTATTATTTCCTAAAATACTGAATTTCCTAAATACTTTCCTATACTTAAATAAAAACTAATCAGCAATATTTAAGAGAAAAATCAAGAAAACCTACATAAAATTGAGCACGATTTTTTTTTTGCAAATTGTGTCGATTCTACATTAGCCGAAGGAACTTCGTTCCTACCTGGTGTCCCACGACACCACATCTTTTTTTTTTATATTACAAAAAATTTGATATAGCATAGTACTAAAGGGCCTTTGAGAAATATTTGGAAATATACGCAGCTTTCTGAATTCATGATTTAAAGTAGCTGAAACTTTCATTATTTTTTTAATTCGCTTGGAAACGATCCCTCCTGACGTGAATTACATGTGTAAATCCAACAATGTGTTACAAATTTCAATAAAAACCTCGTAAATGATATTTCGCGAGTGAAAAGTAATTATCGTATACAATTTATTTGCGTTGGGAAATTCAATCACACACGACGGGACACAGTTCAAATTACATTCAGTTCTGATGGTCTTAATTTAGTTAACTCTATTTCTGTTTAGATGATTTATAAACCTATAGAGATTAGGCTCGATTATGTCTTATTTATTGCTGTACAAAAAGTAAGCCCAGTAAACGTAAGCCACGTATCTTGAGACAGTCGGATTCTGAAGAATTCAAATTCAAATTAGAATACATGATAGCTTTGTTGTAGAACAACATTGTTACGCCAACCCATAGGACAGCGGACAGAGTTTAAGATAGAAATTGAAGGCAGAACCAGTGGTCCCGCAGTAGTCGAAATTCGACTTTAATCAATTGAAATTTAATATTTAAACATTATTATGGTTCTATTGTCAAATACTATTATACTTATATAATATAATCACAGATTTCGCCAAAACTACACTTTACGTAAATAATAATAAAGACAAACAATATTCATCTATTTTCAATTTGATCAACACACTTAAAAAACTAACAAAAGTTTGACAATTGACAATAAACAAAGAGTATATTTAAATATATGTGTTGTGTCAAATACATGGTAGTGTGTGTAATATTTTCTTTATTGATTTAATGTATCTTTTATGCATTATTTATAAAAATATTAGCATTGTGCACTTCTTCTCTATATTCTCTAAAAGTGTGGAAAATTTCATACTAATCCGTCCGCGCAATTTTCGTAAAAAGGGATACAAAGTTTTTGCTTTACGTATTAATATATAGATTCGTTGGTAAAGTAGCGTGGAGGCTTAATAGTCTAGTCGACAAGTTAAAAATGGTGTTAATTCGACATACTACTGCTAAAATTATGTGGTTTAGCTCATTCGATTCGGAATAATGTCTAGACCATTGTGCTAACAAATTGAATTAGCACATAAAAAATTCCAAAAGTTATTAACAATTAAACACCTTCAAAAAATAGCGTTTCGTTTATTGCTTATTGTCCGTAAACTATAAATATTTTCGAAATTTGAAAAAAAGATCCTTAAAGAGGAGGAAATTTAATAACAAAAAGTTCCAACTCCCGGAACTGTAGCTCCATTATTTATAATTTTAATTTAACGCTGAAAATAGCCCGCCGCGCGCCATTCTTAGGTTGCGCGCATGGCCTCGAAAGCGAGTACGTCACTTAAAAAATTTTTTTTCAAGTACTTAAAGTTAATTGAAAAATCTAAAAAAAATATTGCATAATCTAAACAGTTTAAAAAATTTATTTCCGTTGGAATTTTTTATAAAAACATATTTTTCAATATTCTAGACGATTGTTAATTAAGAAAATTTTTTCCAATTTCCATCATCCTTCTAAACTAAAAAAAATGTTTAAATAATTACCTTAAAATTATTTCGCTTCGTGGACCTCTTCTTATAAATATATTAAACAAGATTGCGTCGTCTAAGTTATGAAATATTTTTTTTCCATTTGTTTATAAACATTAGCACAATGGTCTAGACATTATTCCGAATCGAATGAGCTACACCACATAATTTTAGCAGTAGTATGTCGAATTAACACCATTTTTAACTTGTCGACTAGACTATAAGTCGCTATGCCGTCTTTTGTAACTTATTTATTTCAGTGGTCTTACAAATTAACAGTTGAACCAAAACATTTCTAATGTATTAATTGTAGCTTAAATACCTTTTTGCGACAGCTAAAAATCGCTTTTTTTTCCGTGCCTGATATAGCCACTCAAGGCTCTCAGCTTAGGTAAAAAAAAAAAAAAAAAAACCTGATGGTGAGTGGTTATTATCTTTTTTTTTCCTACCTATGCTGATAGCTTTGAGAAGCTGTTTCAGCTTCGCCTTGACGTGTAGGTGAGCTCACGGGGCTCAAACTGAGAGTGTTACTAACACTGGCCCTAGCAAGAGCAGTGCTTTGCAAAATCTACCACCCGATCGGAAACGCGACCCACTGAGAAGATTTGGCCAGAAACTCAGCCGGCTGTGTCTGTGGGTTAATTTACTCGTCGAGCCCTTCGTCGCAAGCGACGGGTTCGGCGAGGACGGTGACCAGTGCTTGAGGTACCTAAAAGCACTATTAGTGGATCGGGAGGATCCGTAATGACGTGTTTAGGGCAAAAATCGCTGCAAATTATCATGGAATATATCTGTTATGCTCCGGGCACAGGCTATTAAACCATTAGACACCAATATGCTTTTGCATAGTACTAAGAATTAGCTCCCAGACAGTCCATAACCACGTAAGAATAGAACAAAAAAACGGTTTTTATTATTTATCCGCTGTAAAAATATATTGTAGCACTGTAATATCTCTATACTGCGTATTTAGGTGATCGTATGCGTTATTGGATTTGTTTTCAATCTCAGGTTTAGGAGATGTGTGTTTTTTTTCTTTCGTAAAGATATCCAATATTATACTTAATGGAAGTAAAAGGGCTGGTTGAGAGTATGTATGTACTTGAAACTTTCAGGTCAGAAGTTCCACAATAATTTTTTTGGATCACATCTTGTAAGTCCGCATAGGTAGGTACCACCACATCGCGTTTGCTGCGAAGCCGTAATCCGTTTCGACTTGAAGTACGGGGCGGCCATTTTACTAAGGCTTAGAGCTCATGTCTTAGGTGGGTGACGCAATTGACGTTATTGATGTCTATGGGCTCTAGTTACCACTTAGCACCAGGTGGGCGTGAGCTCGTCTAAGCAATAAAAAGAAAGATAAGTATTTTATACATATAAAAATATGTCAGTGTAAGTAACGTATTTAGAAAAAATCTTAGGTCTAACAGATGTACAGCTTTTACACGATTACACCCGATATTCTATAACATAACACGCTTAACTAAAAACATACTTAAAAACTAAAGAAAACTTCATCATTAGCCTATAACAGTCCACTGCTAGACATAGGCCTCTCCGATTTCACGTCACTGAGCGAAAACAACTCAAGAAAGAAACATTATTATTGTTTAAGAATAAGAAAGAAAAAAAAAAGCGTACAGAAATACGATTAGAAACGTTGTAAGTATATCAAACAGCATCTGTAGCACTCGCCGCAATTTTTGTTAATCAAATCGTTAAAAGTTTTCAGAGAACCAAGGCTATCCAATTAGCGAGTCGACGAGATTCTCGTGAGTTTTTTCATGCGGAACGAGGAGCCTGTACAAATAAAATTGTTAAGAGAACAGCGACTGTATGTGAACATTTCGACTAGTCGAATTTATATGTTTGTATTACTCTAAAGACTACCTTCTTTAAACACGAATGTGATTGAAGCAACAAATCGCATTGTACAAGAATCGCAGGCCATAAATGATCTTTTCACGGCAGATATCATATCCCCTTCTCTATAAGTGCTAGCCTACAATACGACCTACCAAAACTTTTTCTTATAATGAATTGTTCGACTTCTACAAATTATTTGAATAATAATAAATTGTCAAAATTAAATTAGTGTATTTACTTAAACTAGTGGTCCCCCAATAGTCGAAATTCGATTATAATTATTGAAATTATAAGTTTGTACACTATTATGTTTCTACTTTCAAAGACTATTTATTATAAGCTTCCGTGTATGAAATTTCATACTCCTCCCTGCACACGCGCAATTTTCGTAAAAAGGGGTACAAAGTTTTTGCTTCACGTATTAATATATAAATAATTCTTTATATAAAGACAATTTATTGTTAAAACGCGGCAGTACAGAATTGGCTTGAGTAGCGGAAACACACACCGCTTGTCTCTTATAAAATAAGCTCAGCGTCAGTCAGTTTCCTTTTTTTTAAAGAGCTCCTGGATCCACCCCGTAACAGTACGAGGGTAATACTCAGAAAACGCTGCTACCCATTCACCGCTGTATTCCTTAGTCATCTATTATACGATCCACGATGATATGATCCACGAGATATTGCTGGTGGTGCTATTCCAGTCGACAACTGCCACCCGACTATTTACAATGTTTTCTTTTTAATACGCTTTTATTAGCTTCAGACGTATGTATGTTAGTATGTAACGGAATCTTTGAACATGATTTTGACCCCCTTCGAAAGGTCGGATTAACTCGATATTTGGTGTACTTATTAAGGACTGATAACAATTCAACAATAGCAAAAAAAATAAAAAATAAAAATTTGAAAACATTGAAATTCAACTAAAAAATGAAAAATAAATAATTTTTCTATTTTTAGTTGGATTATCTATAAAAGCCTATTTTGTTAGTATTTTAAACTATTGTTTTAATTCTTTAATGATTCATTTGAATGCCTTCAAAAGTCATGTTCGATTTTGTTATGAAGCTTATAAATTATAGAATCTCGAAATTGATTTGCGTCGTAAAATTTTGCGAACTTAAAGATGAGCAAAAGAGTGTCACCTTGTTATTTTGGAAGCCGTTAAAAGCGGAGGCCAAGGGCGCGAGAAAGCTCGAAAGGTCAAAGGGCCGTATGTTACCGATACAGCGAACGTTCTAAGGGCTGCCCTAAGGGCGCTGTAACACGATATTAAATATTTACGGGTCTCTTCCAGATCAGTTTTACAAAATTTCAACTTTTCGAACGGAAGGGTTGATGGTGTTTTTGATAGGTAATTTGATTTTTGTCGAAACTCATTTACCGAGATATATGGGTAGGCTATTTCAATTCTACGTGATGCAGTGCAGTACTTTTATTTCTTAAACGGTTGAACGAGCTAACGGCCTGAATGTTGTTAAGAGGTTACTAGAGCCGATAGACATTAATAACGTAGATATATTAACCGATTTCCTCATTACTTTCTATGTTGCTCCAAACAAGCAGACGTTCAATACAATATTTATACTCTACAATATATTTTTATTACCTACCAGCTGACCCGGCAGACTTCGTAGTGCCTCAATCGATAAATAAAAGACCTAAACTTTTGTATAATATAAACTTAAAACAAACAAAAGAAATCCGTCCGTCGGGGGACACATCAAAGGAAGAACAAAATTGTTATTTTTATTTAATTCCGAGCATATACATATTTATCTACCTTTTAAACCTTCTCTGGACTTCCACAATTAATTCAAGACAAAAATTTGCCAAATCGGTCCAGCCGTTTTCGAGTTTTAGCGAGACTAACGAACAGCAATTCATTTTGATATATACTTATATATAAGAAGATAAGAATATAGAAGATATGGGTAGACGAGCTCACGGCCCACATGGTGTTAAGAAGTTACTGAAGCTCATAGAAATCTACAACGTAAATACCACCACCCACCTTGAGATATGAGTTCTAAGGTCTCAGTTTTTACAACGGAACGGCTGCCCCACCTTTCAAACCGAAACGCATTACTGCTTCACGGCAGAAATAGGCAGAGTGGTGGTATCTACCCGCGTGGACTCACAATACGTCCTGTCATTAGTAAAAATAAATTTTTTACACAAAAATAATAGGTGTAGGTTTGTTTATACATCCGTTGACATTGCAAGTAATGAGGGTAGGTGATTGACGGTGTACATCTGTTACGTCCTGGTGTTCAGTTGGAAACGAACGAAGCGTTACAATCCGTTTATACGTTTATTTCCTCTCTCGGATGACGTGACGGAACATTTGCGATGGCGCCTTCGATTCAGTGTTTTTGTTTTAACACGGTTTTTTATTAGCTTGATCTGTATCAATTCTATGTAAGGAAATCTTCACGATGATAATACAATTACTTAATAGCTTTGTCAGAATAACTAGGTTAAAAAAGGTGTTTGAGTCTATAAAGTTGCCATTTTACAATACTGGCCATTTGAATCGTAATTTAGGTATGGATAGCAATAAATATTGAATTCAAATGAATTTTATACAAATTATAATATTTAATTTCAATTTCAGTCTTTTGTTTGACTAAGTGTATTGATTTTCATAACATTTGTATTTTGTTCGTCAATATGGAAGCGATATAAATACATATGATTATGGAAAACGAGTTCCGTCGCCAAAACCATTGCTGCACAAATGGCTAACACATTAATGACGTTACGTGAAAACTTGATATAAAAAATGAAGCCATTGGTAGCCCGAAAACTAAAGTCAATAACAACAAATTAAAGGCGATAGTAGAGGCTGAAGTTATTCCATCAGCTAGCCGCAGCTTTCAACTTTAGTATCAAAACCAGTGGTGGAAAAACATTTTTAATTGCGGGCCACAAAGTGAAATTCTAGAGGAGGGCCAGAATTATAGAAAAAATTTTTTTTTCCTAATAATTAAACTAATACCTGTGACAGACTGCTGCTGAGATAATTATAATGATGGCAAGTTAGTTATGAGATAATGAAAGCTCAAAACACGACGACGACGAATTGGCGAATTGGAGCTTTCATTAAAAATTCGAAGATTTTCAATTATAAACGTCAGATTTTATTTTACGCACCAAAATGCTGACCAGAATATTTAGGATGGATGGACTCTCGGCGGGCCGGATTAAATACTTCCAAGGGCCAACTCTGGCCCGCGGGCCGTACTTTGCCCATCACTGATCAAAACAGTATTGGTCTATTCGCGTCAAGTTGGCAAGTTAACAAACTTGATTAGTCTGCACGAAACGAACGATTGACATTGCTACAAACACGTTAAGGTATCTCAAGACATACTTATGTATATACCTTCTTAACAGACAGGCATTGTCGCTTGCGATGAAAAAATGGATTACTTTTGATAATCGTCAGTGGCTATTATGTTGGATAGACTCTGGTTTGGCAATTCAAAATCTAACTAATGCCCCAAAGGAAACATACCGCTAAAAACTTCATAGTCAATTATTAGGAGGTCTACTGTCAGTATAATTTATCATAGCTTCTTCTCAAATGGTACTAGCGGTGCACAGTAGCACCGCGGATGTGTACAGCAAGGAACTGGACACAATTATGGAGAAGCTCGCGAAGTTTCGGTCAGCCTTGGTTAATAACTCGTCTTTGCTGATCCTACAGGAAAACACAAGACCTCATATGACACAACAGGTATTGTCTAAGCTACAAGAGTTAGGATTGGAAGTTTTGCATCATCCATCGTATTCACCAGACTTCTACTTTCCCAAAGCTTGGAGATCTTCTTGGCAGGGAAAAAATCCATACCCGGGAGGCAGGACAAAGAGAGAGAGAATATATAAGTTCTTTCAGGTATTGAAAAATTACTGCTGCACTGGCAGAGATGCATTAAGAGATCAAAAGAGATCTCTAGAGAAGAGACTGCCAATTGTACTTTTTATTATTTATAGAAAACTCTCTCTCTCAGTCGATCGCTCATTGCTGAGCATCTTGATGCGTCCGCCTGTGACCTTTTTTTGTAATTTTTAGCCACTTATGTCGGTCGGTGGCACAGTGAAGTGCGTGGCTCAGTCTAATGTCCAGATACTCCGACACTTGGTCACTCCATCTTTTTCGGCTACGACCTCTGGATCGTCTTCCATCCACTTTACCCTAATTCATTTAAAATAAAAAAACGAAAGTGCTCTTGACAAATTTAGGGCTTCTAAAAAAAAGGTACATAAATGTAACATCTTTAGCTCTGTTCAAGTCAAGCTCACCATTTCCTACACACGTTTTCATATTGTGTGTTAAAAATATAAAGAAATTCATGTGTTTTCTTTTAGAGAATATAAATGATAAGAAAATAAATTAATTAAATACTAAATTAATAATATTAATATTAATAAAAAATAAGAATAATAATTTAATAACTAAAATATATTATTAAAAGGAGTCCCTTTAGGCAAGGTTCCGAAGATACTGGCAGCGTTCCCCCTTTGAATAGCTATATTTTCTTTTATATAGTGAAAACAATTTTGTATTTCGATTTGGAACACAGACAAAGGTCTCCTGACATTGATGGCGTGACTTGATCTACGACTTCACGTATCGCTTTTACAGCGACGAGCATTCCTTTTCGATTGCGTTTTGGGTAAGTTGCTCTTTTTTATTTACATACAGCCTCCGAACAAAGTAAGTACTAGGCTTGCATAATTCACTAGTAGTGAACGAAAATAAATTACTAAGAAACCCTCTGTGTTGACGAAACATATTTGGCGATGTTAGTGCTGATAAAAAAAAAACTCCTTTGGTTCGTTATTTGGGATCTATATTTTATGTGAAGCAGAAACTTTGTACCCTTTTTTACGAAAATTGCGCGGACGGAGGAGTATAAAATTTCTCACACTTATAGAGAATATAGAGAAGGAGTGCAGAATACTAATATGTTTTTAAATTGTGCATAAAAATTAATTAAATCAAAAAAGAAAACGTTACACACACTACCACGTATATGACACAATACATACATTACACACACATATACTCTTTGTTTCTCTGTGGTCAAATTGAGAATAGATTAATATTGTTTGTCTTTAATA
Organism: Bombyx mandarina; assembly: GCF_003987935.1. The sequence continues at coordinate 1,981,912 of NW_021011522.1, forward strand.
TTATTAATTGTCTACAGTGTAGCCTGGGCGAAATCTGTGATCATAAAAGTATAATAGTCTACGACAATAAAACCATAATAATGTCTAAATTTAAATTTTCAATTAATTATAGTCGAATTTCGACTACAGAGAGACCGCTAGTTTATATAAAGATCTGAAAACAAAGTTAGCGCTTAGTGTTTTCTTTATAGTAGGAAACACCGTTAGCTTCTACTGTAAAAATAAAAATGAAATTTCAATTCAACTTTTTTTATTTTTTATTGCTTAGGTGTGTGCACGATCTCACAGCCCACCTGGTGTTAAGTGGTTACTGGAACCCATGGACATCTACAACGTAAATGCGCCACCCACCTTGAGATATAAGTTCTTAGATCTCAGTATAGTTACTCTGGTATAGTGCAAGTTACCAGGGCAGCATAATTCGCAAGAAGCAAATGAAACGGAATTCAGTTGGCGAAGCGTTTTTCCTTTACAGAATGTACGTGACAGTAAGTTTTTCGATTGCGTTCCGGACGGTTTTTTTTTTTGCTTTCAGCGCGCCGATTTGTTTTACGACATCAGAGATACATGGGATTTTTCGTTCAGCGTTTATTGTGTCGATTGATGAATAGTTTTTTTCTTTTTCTTTTTTTTTTTCATTTTGTGCAGGTTTTTAAATCGCTAAGCAACAATCTGCTTCGTTGCTTTAGTTTGGCTAAGTTATTTTTACAAAATTATTAGTTGATCATTGGGGACGAGGAGCAGGGGCAATTGAAAAAAGTAACTATGGCCAATTTTTTTATTTTTGACAGCAAATATCAAGCAAGTTAATACCGCTACCCATCCCGGAACATCAGTTCTTAGTATCAGTTTTTATAGTACAACGGCTACCTCACACTTCAAGCCGAAACGTATTGCTGCTTCACGGCAGAAATAGGCAGGGTGGTGCTACCTATCTTTGCGTGCTTACAAGGTGCATTACCCAGTAATTACGCAAATTATATTAAATGTGGATTTAATTTTAACACGTTCACTGCGGCAAATATGGGCCCATATCCCGCTGTTGTACTTTCAGCTGGTGGGGACGAAGAAAACTATGTCCCTCTCGCTTGTGCGGGCCGATTATTTCATGTGTTTATAAGAATTCGACACCGACAACTAAATACTATAAATTGTAATCGGTATTTACGTTTTCGCAATAGTATTTTAATCTATCATAGTGCTGGTCGGTCGAAAAAGACCTGCCACGCACTGGTGGAAATACCGTTGGGGACACATTTCGACCTGCCGCTGAAAAGGATGAAGGTTTATGATTTTACTTGCGGTAGTCAATGTGTTAATGCACGATATTATTCCTTCACCGCGGAAGACATTCATAGAGATTTTTAAAGTACGTACATATTTCATTAGAAAAAATGGTACCCAGGACGTATATGTTAGCAAGGGTAGGTACTACCGTCCTTCCTAATTCTATAATCATATGTTTCCTCGTGATAATTTTGATGTGCCTTGGAGAATACTCTGCTACGTTGTACGGTACACGTCATCATATTTAAAGAAGCAAACATTATAAGGCAGCTTTTTACATCAAAGATTTCTAATTCGTTCCAATATTACACACGGGTTTCTCAAAGGGATGTATCATGACTGTGATCACGTGGTATTAATAGGATATTCATAATCCAACGTCACTGCTATTCGTATGACGTAAGAAACATCTTTATTTAGCTGCTAAAATATTTAATATCGGTATTCGTGTGATGTCAGGAATATCTTCGTTTGAATTCCGAAATATTTCGTAGCGGCTTTGGCGCAACACCCACGTTTTTGAGGACAATCCTTTCGATTTATAATTGAGTTATTTGGATAGCTTACTTTGAATGTAGAAGATTAGATCTTCTATCATGTATACGTCTTCTTACTTCTAGTGGAAAATGCCTCTTATGGTAGAGTAGGGTTCGCTTTTTCATTGGTTTGGGCAATTTCAGAAGTATTTATTGTGCTTTTAATTTTTAATGGCTACCTAAGCTGATACCCTTGATAGGCATTTCAGCGTAACCTTAGCTAGTAGCTCACGGGGCTCAAGCCGGAGTGATGCTAACATTGACCCTAGCAAGAGCAGTGCTTCGCAGAATCTACTACCGGATCGGAAACGCGACCCACTGAGAAGATTCAGCGAGAAACTCAATGGGCCGTGTCTATGGGTTAATTCGCTCGTCGAGCCCTTCGTCGCAAGCGACGGGTTCGACGAGGACGGTGACCGGTGCTTTTAAAAAGCTTTTATTTTGATGCAAAAATAGACTGCATGGTGTTTGTATCTAAATATGTATTTGTGCGAACATGCCACGAACATAATTCTCCATGGAAATTATATTCTTGTTTTGTCATATCACCCGAATTTCGTAGTCTTTGTTTTCAATCTAGCATTTACATTGGCTTCGAGATGGCGATCAAAGTATTAGGAAATTTAGCTTATTCAAGGTGTCGAATGTTAATATTGTTAAAATGTCACTTCATTATTGGTCTAACTAGCGAAATGGCTCGTGTTGAAATTCTAAATGAGGCGGTTCTAATGCGCGTATATATAAGTATGTAATTAGAGAACGCATTCGAACCCATGAATTTCTATGCGTTTCAAAGCCGTTCACCCGATTAAGAAACTTTGGGAAAGTTGTTTTTGGTTGTCCAAGTGCGCTGCAGCGATGCCATCATCATCCGGTCATCATCATCATCTCAGCCTGTCTACTGTCCACTGCTGAACATAGGCCTCTCCAACTGATGTCCAGTGCAGCCAGTCCTTTGCCACCTGCATCTAACGTGACCCAGCAATTTTCACCAGGTTTTCGGTCCATCTGGTAGGTGGCCGTCCCACACTGCGTTTGCCAGTACGTGGTCTCCACTCGAGGATCTTTCTGCCCCATCGGCCGTCCGATCTTCGCGCTATGTGGCCTGCCCACTGCCGTTTCAGCTTGCTAATCCTACGGGCTATGTCAGCAGCTTTGGTTCTTCTACGGATCTCCTCATTTCTGATTCGATCTCGTAGAGAAATACCAAGCATAGCCGTGTTCATAGCTCGCTGCGCGACACTGAGCTTCCTAAAAAGATCCCTTGTGAAGCACCACGTCTCGGAACCGTAAGTCATCACTGGCAACACACATCGTAACAAATGATGCTACGGTATTTGTTACGATCAATAAATTGTCATACAGTTCGCACGTAGTTTCATTGTAACTAACTTTGTACAAGCAATAATCAACCTTACCGCCGTAAAAATTTGTGCCTTGGGAAATGTTAGGTTAGGATGCTCCTACGAGGTCCACCGCCTAGGAAGCGCGCGATGTATGTGATAGTGAGATCATGGGGTTTTAAGGCCCTACCCATGAAATGATTCTCTTGCACTTTCGCCCAAGCGTCCGACCCCCTGAGATCTGAATAGGTTTGGGGGAATAGGAATCGCACGTGTAGTTTCAACAATGCGTCTTTTTCATACATTTGCCGATACTCACAGCAGAGTCAGACCAATTCACGCTAGTTTCCAATAAAACGCACACACACACTGCTTCTCTTATTTTGTTGGTGACGGGCTTACCTACACTGTAGGTAAATGTCGCCATGTAATCCCTGCGAAAGCATTCATAAACGCGAAATAAGAAGGAAAAAAAAACGGAGAAAATAAGAAAAAAAAATTACACTTAATGATGTGTGGAAAATCTTTTCCACTCGACACTATAATTCAATAGGCCGAATAAATTCCTTCAAAATACTGTGACGAGGGTTAAGCTCGGGTGGAAGCTGAGAATATTTTACTAAGGGTGTAGGTAGGTACTTGTACGTATTTGTACTGATTTCTGTGCTGGTTAGAATTATTTTATTCAATCGTCACGTATTTTCTTCACAAGGACTGTATTTTAATTTTCCGGTCAGTATTTTTGGGCGTCTAAAGGAAAAGGGATCGAATGGTTTATAGCAGTTCTTTGAATTTCAAAAGACTACGCGAGATTTTCTCTTGTATTACTTATTATTTTTTTGCAAGTTTAATTTTTTATTACACGAAGTTATTCCTTCATTCACTTATTTGTGATTGTGTTAAGTACTTATTTCATTAGAAAAGCACCTACCGCAAGTAATATCGCAAATTATATATAATCTTTGCTGGTTTGATTTTTACAATACAATATTATTCCATTAACGTAGCAGCTATGCGTGCCAAATCCTGATCACGCAGAAGTAAGTCACCGTCGTCGCTCTAGACACGTCCTTACGGATCCATCAGATCCAATAACTCTTGCATTAGATGCCTTCAGCTCTAATACTAGGAGCAGGATTATGCACTGAACCCTAGATAGGCCATTCGTTTCTTTGCCTATGTATATAATAAATCATTCAAAAAGTACACCTTGATGAAATTTCAAGTGAAAACTTTATTGCAATGTATTTTAACTACAAGATAAAGTTAAAAGTCATCCTTGCGCCACATGAATTTAAATTGTGAGGAAATTTTAACAACATGTACAAATATAAGTTAGGAAGGGTGGGTTTATCATCTTTCCACTTGAAAATAATTTTGTTTCTATTATGCTTTCCTATGACGATCATATCATCTACTCTGCCCCACTGAGCTGCAATTTAAGGGCTTAGAATGTTACTGATGCGTCACTTAAGTAATTAATACCTTTAATCTGTCATTTACCATTGAAATATCTTTTCGGTACGGGCGGACGCAGGTGCGGAGACGAAACAAAGGCGTCTGGTATCAAATTATTTTCTTTTTGACGGCTTTTGTTGTATCACCTTTCAGTTTTGGAGGCTGTTCTCATTTATTCTCGGAATGACTTCGTATTAACAAGAGATGAAATCTCAGCACGACAATACGAACAAAACAGCTAAATATGTTTTGATTAATTTTGTTTCGTTGAAGATATTAGACGATCGTTAGTTAAAATGGATCGGTATATATATATAACTGTAACTATACTTGAGACCTTAGTATCTCAAGGTGGGTGGCGCATTTACGTTGTATATGTCTATGGGCTCCAGTAACCATTTAAAACCAGGTGGGCTGTGAGTTCGTTCACCCATCTAAGCAATAAAAAAAAACTTTTTTCCTTCTTTATCAATATATAATTTATATTATCTCTCTCAAACAATTTTTTTCTTCGGTCATTTCAGGAACTTCTCTTAAACGGGGATTCCGAATAAATGTTTAAGCAAAGTTAGTACTCCGTAACAAGTGTATATTGGTATCGATTTCCGTGTGAGGGAGGCTCGGTGTTTGTGCGGCAAACTAGCTCGATTCAACTGACGAATTGTTAAATGTAAGATGTAAATTTCTTGTGTGCTACTAGAATGGAAATTTGAAATATTTTCAATGAAAACTGTTTTGAGTCTTATTAAGCTATTGCAGAGCTTTTATCGCGGGTTTTGAGCGCGGTGACCGAATCAAGAAATTCCGTAACGAAAATAAATCCTAACAGCCCCCAGTCCACCTACCATGTAGCTGGCGTTCAACACATTCACAAGTTGCGCTTGTGTAGTATTTGTGAATAAGCGCGCGGCGTGACGTCGCACTGCATGCGCATCATGAAAAGTCTGCCCATCTTTATCTCGCGCGGTTTAGCTTATGAGTGTGAAGGGGACAGTTAATGTTTTGCTTTTGTTAATATTTATAAATATAGCGTGGTCTTATTTTATTATTGTTTTAATATTAAATTATTATTGTCTAATTATAATTGCATAAGTTGATAAAAAATGCTATTTTTATCATTACCGCGGCAGTTCCCGAGTGCTACACGTGTTTTTTTGCCATATGCATTGCATAGAAGCGAAAATATAATGATAGTTATATAATATTTTAGTTGCTTTTTACTATTTTCAGGGGAAGAAATAGTGTGGTGCCATTTAAATCAGAAAACGACTCGCAATTATATTCATAAAAGGCGCACGAAAATAATTACTTTCTAAGCTTATATCAGAAACATTGATCTACACGTATGCAAACATCTGGGAACGTTATTTCCAGTATCAACTTTAATTCCCGACTTAAAACTTCTTACAAAGACGGATCGAAGTAAACTCGGTACAGAAGTGTTAAGAAACTTTTGCAAGTTTAATTGTACGTATTTGTTCCTTCCGAACAAGAAAATTCTTAACAACCGTATTTAGGATCTTGATAAAATTACATCAACCAAAGACGGTTGTATAATTCCTTTTCAAAACGACACGCTGTTTTTGTTGTGTTGTCTCTTGAGATGTTTAAAATGATGCTGATCTCCATAAAATGTACACTTTTAATGATTCTGGAAGTTTGATTTCGCTCGAATCTTAACTGTTCTTGAATGATAATCGAGTGAACTCAGAGCCGCTCTGATTTACACGGATTTCGAAAGATTTCTCTCGGGAACCTAGAATGCAAGCTCTTCAACTGTCTCAAGTACAGACAGCGAAAAAGATTTTTTATTTGGAAACTTTTTTTTACATTTGTTTTATTTTGGATTCGCAAATAACAGCATCAATCAGTTTAACTAGCTTATTATTGACACAATGAATTCTAATTTGAAGAGCAGCAGCTGAGATAAATCTTGTTGTAATAGAATCATAGAATAGAACAATAGGTTCATACGCGAAGCAGCTGCGCTTGAGTTGTTGGGTCTCCTTGTTAGGTCTCCTGGGCTCATGTTTATTTACCTGTCCTGGTGAAACTGGAAAGGCTTCCGGGGCACCAGTATTCCTTCCTTCACAAAAAAAAGAACAGAACAAACTGAATGGCCCTAACCATTTTTTTTATGGTTGGAAGATTACTGGTGGCCCGGAGGCCTTTCCAGTTTCACCAGGACAGGTGGGCGAGGAAAGGCTCAGCCAGGAGGCTTGGGATTTGCTAACAACTGCCCGAGCGCCTCCGAAGGAGCCTAACAACTCAAGAGCAATTGCTTCGCGAATGATTCTACTACCGGATCGGAATAACGACCCGCTGAGAAGATCCGGCGAGAAACTCAGCGGGCTGATGCATGGGTTAGGTTGCACGTCGACCTCTTTGTTGAGTTCGACGAGTACGGTTACCGTGGGCCCTAACCATGCTTAAATTTGTAACTTCAGTCTATCGACCAAAATCTCTCGGTCAGTGGAATATTCTTCTTTTATTGTATCCTCTAAGCTCATGTTTGTTAACTAATAAATTGCGTTGCAATTATGTTAATTGCAATTAATTTGAAGTATACATTTGAAATGCGTTAAGGAAATTTTCAATTGTAGAACCCAAATATTATATGAATTAAATACATACATTTTCAACATCATGTTTTACAATCTGTACAAATCTTTAACTATGTCAGACGCGGAGTCTTTGAGTGCGTCCTCTTCAAATAATAATAAATTATCAACCACTGCTATTTGCAACGTATAATATTTGCATTTTATAATTGATCTTTCATCTATTTTAATATGTACATATATTTGTGTGTAACGATTTGTTTAGAGATTTACGATAAAATAATAATAATAATTCCGAACTTTTTCCTTTAATTCCGAACTACAACCATGAAATTTAACATTTTTGTGTTTTTTTTTTACATTTTATTTTTTTATAATATATCTCGCAGTTCAGCGTGCCTCGTGGCATAGGCCTCCTCCTCCAGCTCTCTCCATTGGGCTCGGTCCTCTGCAAGAGTTAGAGAGAAAGTTACGATAGCTTTATGTAAATACTGAAATTTAGTAAAATTAATTTTTTGGGTTTTTAATTTAGTAATTACAAAGATTCTATTGGTGTTGTATTTAAAGTAGATCATTTCTTAGAACTAAAGATTAATTTCAAACCAAATTTTCAAATTTCGTTTGGAAAATTTACTCAGCATTAAAAACATATTACGGTGAAGAGTAAAACAAAACTTAAGGCAATCTAGTGATAATCGTCTGGTTGTAGTGTTGACCGCGGTAAGCCCCTACCTCATCCGGGTTCTGACCTCGGAGGGGATCGGCCACATGGGCGAAGAGTGCAGGGGAGTCATTTAGTAGTGGGTAGAGTCCTGAAAACATCCTTGGTCCCGCGGTCTCGCAGTTGCGGACCAGATACCCCGCGCGCCCCCTAGGTGTGGGGACCTCGTAGGAGCTTAAGCCCCCGGTCTGAGAAAAAAAACAACAGTGATAATGAGGCAGCCAATGAACTCCGTTCCAGTATAATGTCATTAATTGGATCATCAAAAAAATATCGTGAAGTCGTGTGTAGCTTAGGAATAAAAAACCACGACTCTAGCGCGCCGTCCAGGTGTGAAATCATCATACAAGCAACCGGTTGATGGTGTATCACGTATCGAGCCGGCAGGTTGGTCCTGACCCAGCGAGGTATCCTTGGACATTAGCGGCACTACCTATGTTTTTTTTTATTGCTTAGATGGGTGGATGAGTTCACAGCCCACCTGGTGTTAAGTGATTACTGGAGCCCATAGACAGCTACATCGTAAATGCGCCACCCACCTTGAGATATAAGTTCTAAGGTCTCAATATAGTTACAACGGCTGCCCCGCCCTTCAAACCGAAACGCATTAATGCTTCACGGCAGAAATAGGCAGGGCGGTGGTATCTACCCGTGCGGACTCACAAGAGGTCCTACCACTAGTAATGAATCAGCCTAGGCGGTCTGACGTCGTAAATTCTCAATGCTGAGGGTCGTGACTTCTGTGGGATTTCAGAATCTTCCAGCGGACTATATCACGCCAGTTGATCTGTCCTTGGCAGCATGGACCACCTCCGACACGGTGGTTTTTAAACTAATAGAATGCCGGTTATTGCTACAAAGATCATTAATTTACTGAACTTAAGCCACTTCATTTGGGTGTGTATTTCAATGATTTATATTTAACAGTATCGTCATGCATATCCATGATTGGTGGTAGTAGCACGGACTGAGATAATAGGGCTGTTTCCTTATAAATTCAATGATATTTCGTTCCATTATCTACAGATTAAGTTTCTAATTTCTTTCTTTCTTCAACCCTAGATAGATGATATGACCCTAGATAAAATGATTTTAAAGTCCATCATCTGTTGAGTAAGTAGCAAATCCAATAGATGTAATAACTTGAGTGCTAATCGCGTTGAGATATTTATAGAAAGAAGTAAAAAAACTCGCACTCAGCATAGTGTGGTTGAAACACTGAATTCTCGATTACATACATAAGTTCTTCAACCAGATGCAAAATGTATTGTACGACTATGGAAGATTAACAATATTAACAAGCTTATAACTAACTAGTTACACTCAAGAGACTCGGAAACTTCGTCTTAAAGATCAACACACTGGTCGTCTTTGTGGAACAGATTTTAAATTGCAAATATGAATAAACTTTGTGCGAATGAAATGCTAGGAGTATTCATACTTACCGGTCTCATTAGGCATTGAATTTACATTCTTTGTTATACAGTTCTTTGTTGCTGATGCGAAGAATTCATTACGGTTTGCAAGTTAGGTACTTGAATTTTCCTACGTTAAAGGTTTCCTGCGTTACTTGAGTTGTTTTGCTATCGGAACATCGAGTGGCGGTGTAATTTACATCTTCCAAATTTAGTGTTTTAAATGAAATGGCGAGTTTAAAAGGATTCTTTTTTTGTTTTATTGCTTAGATGGGTGGAGGAGCTCACAGCCCACCTGGTGTTAAGTGGTTACTGGAGCCCATAGATATCTACAACGTAAATGCGCCACCTACCTTTAGATATAAGTTCTAAGGTCTCAGTATAGTTATAACGGCTGCCCCACCCTTCAAACTGAAACGCATTACTGCTTCACGGAAGAAATAGGCGGGGTGGTGGTACCTACCCGTACGAACTCACAAGAGGTCCTACCACCAGTAAACTACCTAGAGTATCCAAGCTATGTGGCTGCAATGGATATACAGACTGAAATGGCGCTTAAAAGGATTATCTATGGTGTTCGCAAGTAGTAGCCACAATTAAAAATACTTTTGCGGTTTAGTCTCCCGTTTGTTACATGCTCGCGACCATAACAAACTATAGTATCCAACATTTCAGAAACAACATAATGACAATAAAAAAAGATGAAATCAATTAAGACAACATTGGACTGCAACATCATGTCGCCATCCACTACGCAGAGGACAGGAACGAGTGGAGGAAAATAGTCCAAAGAAAAGTGCTCCGTAAAGGTCACGTCCCTCGGCACTAAGGAACACGATGCAAGGAGGATATTCGAAGATAAAATACCTGGTCTATTCATATCCAAAGACAGTGGCAATTTTTTCCATATCATAAATATCGAACAGTTTCAGTCGTTTAATATAATTCAGATTAAGATCTCGTGGGTTGTGGTGGGTGGCAGAATAATTATTTGTTGTCTAAGAGCTTTCCAAATAAAAAAAACACCAAGTCGACCGTGAGCCAAGAGTATAAAAGGAAGTCCTCTGATTTAATGAAAACGTTAGTTTTAATTTCATGTGTGTACACAATCTGAGGTTTGTCTTTAATTAATTGGCGAGGAGAATTAATAGAATTAAAATTAAATCGTTGTCAACCCTGTTGCTTAAGGCTGCCTCAAAGCGATAAACTGTTCAGGCTAATGGACGTCCAATCCAAATTAGTATCAAATATCCGGTGGTGTGTTTATTTAGATTAAATTTGTAACTTGCAGAATTTAATTGGAATATACTCGATGTTTTAACAGTCTTGTTAGGTTGATTCTGTTTACTCAGAACACACTTATTATATTCATATGGTTTTAATTGGTTAATTTTCAAAGCCTTGTTATTACTAAACAATTATAATTAAGTAATTTAAATTTCATTTTTATCGGTTTTTTTTTTTTATTGCTTAGTTTGGTGGATGATCTCACAGCCCACCTGGTGCTAAGTGGTTACTGGAGCCCATAGACATCTACAACGTAAATGCGCCACCCACCTTGAGATATAAGTTCTAAGATCTCCGTATAGTTACAACGGCTGCCCCACCCTTCAAACCGAAACGCATTACTGCTTCATGGCAGGAATATGCAGGGCGGTGGTACTTACCCGCGCGGACTCACAAGAGGTCCTACCACCGGTAAAATTTTGTCTTTTATCTCTTGTTTTACACGGGACAAATATTTCCTTTTTTATAATTTTCCATTCCAAAATCTGGGTCTACTTCAGCCTTAAAAAATATGATTTAATCACAAAAACTTCCGAAAACACGAACTTATTATCAATTAAAAATCACGCTAGAAGGAAAAGAATAGTAGCAGTTAAAGCAAATATTGTTTGACTAGAGGCGAATCTATGTTGTGCGAAGTAGCAAATCAGACTCGGCAACGACCCCCCAATTAAGGGAACTCCTGGAATCCATTATTGCTAGTCTCCGTTCCAATCTACACGATGAATACACGGGATTACAGTTATATTTTTTCTGGATATACCAATATTTATTTAATTAAAAAGTCGTTTGATATTTGGTAACTGTAGAAATGTTGCTTTAGTTTTTGGACCTGGTGTTCAGATTTCGGTATGAGTATGTATATATCTAATCGTGCTAAAGCGCAGAAGTGCCCCAACTAAGATGCCTGATTTACTTGTATTGAGTAACACGATTAAGTCAATTTATATCCTGAAGGAAAATATATAACTTTATTATATTTCTAAGTAAGCACCTTTTAGTGAACGTTAGCTTTGTAATTCAAAACAAAACCGGCAAAATAAAAAAATAAAAGTTCTCATGAACTTGTACTGCCACCACCAGCATTTATGCCGCGAAGCGGTCTGTGACAGTTGTTGCTTCCTGTAGAGACTTGGAATGTATATCTAAAGTTACACACTGTAACGGCATTTTCACTGCGATGTCTATTATCTTCGGTAATCACTCAGCAGGAGGCGGGACGTGAGCTCATTTGTATATCAAAAAGCTAAATAATAAACAGCTCTTCAGCCACTCACTGGCAAGGTTGCAGATCTCATGATTGCGATGTTCCAGCTACGCATCTTCCTTTGTTAGCTCACCTAATGAGAGCCCGGATGCGCAGTCTTCCGTAATGAGGTTGTCGTTGCATCGGATGCTTCAACGATAGGATAAGAACATGCATTATTCACAACGAACTCCATTAATACTTTCACATCATCATCATCATCAGCCTGTATCTCTCCACTGCTCGATGTAGGCCTCTCCCATAGTCCGCCACAATGAACAATACTCCGCCTTCCGCATCCAATCTTTCCCAGCCAATCGTCGCAAGCCCAACGGGCATGGGGACGCCCAACGCAATACTTTCACGAACAACTTCAATTTAAACTCTGAACATCCTGAAAGGTTTTCACAATTCCATTTCTTTTACATCTGCGTGATCGTCGTTTACTATTGCGATCTCCGCGTGGTGGTTGTTATTCTATCATTATATCCTAATTAAACAAGCTCGTGCAAATTCAAGCAAGTCTAGTTAAATCAACGCAAAATTATCCGCGATAAAATGTTTCGCCCTATTCTCCCACGTGCGACATTCAATTTCTGCGGCGAGACCTAGTATTTATTATTATTATTAATTAAAATAATAATAATCTGACGCTTTGATTTCTGAAATTAGTTTTATGATATCACTATTTATTTTTTACCCTCAAGTCTTAAAGTTGCCGGTATACACTTAATGGAACTTATGGATACCCAAAATTAGATAGCACCTGATTTGAAAAAAGGTATCAAACAAACTGTAATAGTCTCTGTCCCACCATTCATATTGAAACGTGTGAATTGAATGCGGCCAAACTAATCTGGACTTATATCAGCGGGTTCACAAAACATCCTACCTACAGTAACCAAATAGTAGTTTTATTCTGCTTGAATTCCCTATGATGATTGTCCAATTTAGTTCCATTACAGTTTTAATTAAAATCTAATTCTCTCGCGTAGTACTTTCCAGTAGTTATAGCTTTAACATGTTTACCTACCTACAAACTTTAAAAGGTGTCCTTTGAGAGTCGCTGAAAGATCCTTGAGAGTCGCTTAATAGCAAATGTGAGGTAGGTTCGTCCACCCATCTCAATATCTGACAGTAATAATAACCTTTTTTTAATGAAAAGCGAATTGATCTGCTTCAGTGCAGTTCCAAGTAATGGAGTTTATTTTTCAACAAAGCTAGTTATTTATATCTAAATTGAAATCCTAAATGGCTCGCAGCTCAGAGCTCTGCAATAGGCGGATTTGGAAAAATTGCATCTTTTCAACGTTTTCAAAATACGAATTGATTTCAACGAAATAATTTAAATTCGTATTTTTTTGTATGAAAACTTTGATTCGTCACAATGCTTTGTTTATTATTTTTTTTCGGGTCGGCGGCCGAACCACCTACGAGGTCCCCGCGCCTAGGGGGCGCGCGGGGTATGTGGGACTCAACGATCTGCAGGTGTTGAGAGCAGACCGCGGGCCCAAGGAATTTTAGGGCCCACCCACTAAACGACTCCCCTGCACTCTCTTACACCCGACGTCCGATCCCCGTCCGGGGTCAAAACCCGGTCAGAGTAGGGGGGTTTCCGCGATCAACACTACAACCAAACACGCGACGCCACCCCGAGGACGCCCGACCGAAGGGTCGTCGAGGCGGTAGTCGACGACCAACGACGTCGGTCTCCGCGGTACGGCGGCCCTGGCGATGCCACTGGTGTTCCGGGATACCCCGCTGGGCCAGAACCAGCCTGCCAGGTCGGAACGTGATACACCACCGACCGGGTTGCTCTTCCACAGTATGTTCGGCGACGACAGCGACGACGAAAATGCGAACCGCATCGCAGTCCGCAGCCGCTGACGCGTCGTCCCGTCCTTCTGGTGCCAGCGTGCTAGAGTGACGGTAGCGTGCGGTGCAGCCTCAACCCCCTTAGGTCGCCCCGTGACCATCACCAGGAGGAGACTGCTTCCTCATAGGGGCCGGAGCTGGACAAACGCCCTCCACCGACCCCCTGGGACTGGGATTTATCGATCGCCACCTCCAGACCCAGCCTTCGGATCCTGCCGACGACCAATATATAATTCACCAAACAATATATATAAACGCCTTCGAATAGTTTTCAAAATTTGCCATTGTAATCCGCTAAATTACAGTCAAGTAACGTCTTCAATTAATTACCTACGTTTCGCGGTGACTGATCACGCTTTTTTTTTTTCAAACAAAAAGAAAACTTAACTCAGACTGTGTTTCAATTAAAACTTCGAATTGAGACGAAGTTTAGGAACTCTTTACCTAATCTATTATAACTGTGAATTGATCAGTTTATTTTCGTGATGAGCTCCAGCTGGTAATGTCCAAGCATCAATTAACAGTGCTGTCGATATCAACTGCGACAGACAAAACTATCTCATTATTCGGTACAACAGTAAAGTAGTAAGGAATTTATGCGTAATATTAATTTCTATATTCGATGTGTTTACGGTTTTCGATAACTTTTTTCTAAAAATAATACAGAGTACTGCTAATGCAAATAGAAATAAAAAAATGTTGTAAAGAGATTCGTGTATGATTTATTGTACACTAATATAAAATACAAACGCAAACCGTTATATATGTATATATATTATTATCGACCAGAAGTGAGGTAGTTAGCAAAAAGAAATAAATAACACAGAACTGGCCTAATTATATTTCACTGAATTAACAAAACGTCTAACAAAATGATTTCAATTTACTATTAACGAAAACTGTTAAAATTACACAAGAACCAAACATGTTTCAACAAGAACCGCACACACGAACGCCACGCACAAAAAAGAGGCAAAGGCTTCTTTTCTTTTTCTTTTATGATTGAAAGTTTACTGGTGGCCCGAAGGCCTTTCCAGTTTCACCAGGACAGATGGGCGAGCAAAGGCTCAGCCAAGAGTGGTGGGATTTGCTAACAACTGCCCGAGCGCCTCCGAAGGAGACCTAACAACTCAAGAGCAATTGTTTCGCGAATGAATCTACTACCGGATCGGAATCGCGACCCGCTGAGAAGATCCGGCGAGAAACTCAGCGGGCTGATGCATGGGTTAGGTTGCACGTCGACCTCTTTGTCGAGTTCGACGAGTACGGTTACCGGGGTCCCTAAGCCTGCCCCTAGTATTAGAGCTGAAGGCATCTAATGCAAAGGTTATTGGATCTGATGGATCCGTAAGGACGTGTCTAGGGCGTCGACGGTGACTGGCTCCTGCATGATCAGGATTCGGGGAGTAGTCAGCGGCGGCAACGATAAGGCGATTATCATGACGCATAGCCTTATCGAAGTATCGTTCCGACGCTGACTTCATGTATTTCCGAATTGATTCGAGGCCCAGGTCGTCGTGTAGGTCAACGTTCCTCACGAACCACGGAGCCCCGACAGCTAACCTGCAAAAGCGGGATTGTAGGGATTGGAGGGTGTCTATGTGTGTGCGGGCCGCGTGAGCGAACACCACACTCGCGTAAGTCATGACGGGCCTTATGCAAGTTTTGTAAAGTGTCACCTTGTTCCGAAGGGACATTTTACTCCGCTTACAGATCATGGGGTAGAGTCTACCGAGAATAAACGCGGCACGGTCACGGACTGATTTTATATGCGGGCGGAATGTCATCGATGCATCCAGGGTAACGCCCAGGTACTTGACCTTCCTGGCCCAGGGTATGGGTTGTCTAAAGAGAGTAATCGGGGGTGTGAGATTCCTCCTCCTAATCCGGGAGGAAATCCGTGTGGAGCTTCCCCTCTGAAATAGCACCGCAGTACTTTTCGCTGGGTTGATGTCTATGCGCCATTTTCGGAACCACTGTCCTAGGGCTAGGGCTGCGCTCTGAAGCTTCTTCGCGATTAGGGACTTATTTCTACTAGAATAGTAAACAGTCGTGTCGTCGGCGAATAAAGCTAAATGGGTCGGCGGCGACCGGGGAATATCGTTGACGAATAAGCTAAATAGGAGGGGTGAGAGGACAGAGCCTTGCGGGACTCCAGCTGTGAGAGGTCGTGGGGAGGAGCGGGTTCCCTCGACTCGATATCGAAAAGAGCGGTTCGACAAGAAGTCCCGTATGATGAGCACGAGACTATCCGGCACGCCCATGTTGAATAGTTTGAAAATCAAACCATTGTGCCAGACTTTGTCGAACGCTTTTGCGACGTCGAAGAAGAGAGCTCCCGTGTATAACGGTTTTGGTCGATTAAGCCCCACAAGAATGTGCTCCGTGAGGCGGTGCACCTGTTGAACGCATGAGTGATTTGTACGGAATCCGAATTGTTCATCGATGAGAATGCCCTTGGATGAGACGAAGTCTCTGAGGCGTTTGTAGAGCAGACGCTCATACAGTTTGCCTAGAGACATGAGGAGGCTAATCGGGCGGTAGCTCGTCGGATGATTTTTTGGTTTACCGGGTTTATGTATGCCGATAACGTCCGCTTCTTTCCACACCGCGGGAAAGATACAGTTCGCCATAGCGGCATTGAAAATAGATGCCAACATCACGATGAGTTGGACGGGTAGAAGTTTAATAACGCGGTTAGATATACCGTCGGAACCGGGAGCCTTGCGAGGACGTAGGTCTTTGATCAAGTCTTTAACTTCTATCGGGGTGACGGGTGAGAGAGAGAGAGAGAGAGTATTCTTTATTGTACACCAAAAAAACAAATAATACAAGTGCGATACATTAAAAACAAAAAGTACAATTGGCGGTCTTATCGCTAAAAGCGATCTCTTCCAGACAACCATCAGGTGGACAAGAATCATTTGGAAACGAACTACGCGCGGTGTACCATTCCAGTGAAATACATATACATATATGTACACATACATATACACATACATATCTCTGTAAATATACATAAAACATACATCGGGTGGTAACACATCCGATGGTGGCAAGGAGGCTCTGCGTTCTACCTCACTGTTTACTAATTCTACATGAACAGGGTCCACGGATTGAGTGCTGGGCGTGCACTGGGTTTGCAATGTATCGGCCAGCAGCTCTGCTTTTTCGTCATCATCGAACGCCGCGAGTCGGCCTGAGGGGCCTACGAGGGGGGGCATAGTTACTGCCGTATCCGATTTGAGAGTACGAGCTAAGCGGTAGTAAGACCTTTGGGAGGGCGCGAGTCCTTCTAAGAAATCAGACCATCTGGCATCTCGGACTTCGGCGATGCGAGACTTTACGTCGCGTTGTAGGGCACGCATTCGAATACGATTTTCCGCGGTAGGATACCTGTCGTAGGCGCGTATCGAGGCGTTCTTAGCTCTAAGNTGCTCCGTGAGGCGGTGCACCTGTTGAACGCATGAGTGATTTGTACGGAATCCGAATTGTTCATCGATGAGAATGCCCTTGGATGAGACGAAGTCTCTGAGGCGTTTGTAGAGCAGACGCTCATACAGTTTGCCTAGAGACATGAGGAGGCTAATCGGGCGGTAGCTCGTCGGATGATTTTTTGGTTTACCGGGTTTATGTATGCCGATAACGTCCGCTTCTTTCCACACCGCGGGAAAGATACAGTTCGCCATAGCGGCATTGAAAATAGATGCCAACATCACGATAAGTTGGACGGGTAGAATTTTAATAACGCGGTTAGATATACCGTCGGAACCGGGAGCCTTGCGAGGACGTAGGTCTTTGATCAAGTCTTTAACTTCTATCGGGGTGACGGGTGAGAGAGAGAGAGAGAGAGTATTCTTTATTGTACACCAAAAAAACAAATAATACAAGTGCGATACATTAAAAACAAAAAGTACAATTGGCGGTCTTATCGCTAAAAGCGATCTCTTCCAGACAACCATCAGGTGGACAAGAATCATTTGGAAACGAACTACGCGCGGTGTACCATTCCAGTGAAATACATATACATATATGTACACATACATATACACATACATATCTCTGTAAATATACATAAAACATACATCGGGTGGTAACACATCCGATGGTGGCAAGGAGGCTCTGCGTTCTACCTCACTGTCTACTAATTCTACATGAACAGGGTCCACGGATTGAGTGCTGGGCGTGCACTGGGTTTGCAATGTATCGGCCAGCAGCTCTGCTTTTTCGTCATCATCGAACGCCGCG